>KZ348927.1:8050-24152 GCA_002352805.1 Teladorsagia circumcincta | reverse complement strand
TCATTTCATTCCCTATCTTGTGCTACTATTGAGTTTTGGAAGAACTCGTGCCTCAACTTTTTAAAGGTTTGAAAGGAAGCCATCGAAGCATTAGTTTGAACAAGATCACTTCTATGAGTTGAAATTCGGAAACAATGCTGCGCAGACAGCCCGGAAAAGGTTTGTTGTGTTTGGCTAAGGATGTGTCAACAAAGGTACGCTGCACTAGTGGTCTCGAAGTTTTCAGAGGAGAGAACTCGAAATTCGAAGTGAGGGGAGTGACGAGCGTCATTCTCGTGTTGACGGCAACTCTCTGAAGAGCCGGCTGAAGGAGATTCCGAATAGGGGTACGACGGAAAGCAGCATAACCTAGAGAAGGCATAGCGAAAATTTCGGAGAGCGTGAAGAAATTTGGGAAGGTAGAAGGCTGAGCAAGTGGGGACCGCATGAGCTGACTGAGCAGCGGCAAAGTCGCCCTTCAGGGAACTCAACACAACTCGTTCTATTCGAAAAAAATATTCGAGATTTAGAAGATTTCGTCATCCTCGACGTAAAACGGATTCTTCGCAGCGGAATTAAGCAAGTTTCCAAAAATCTAAGCAGCAGCGAACATCAAAAATTTTTTTTCAAAGCAAGAATTCCACAGAACGACGACTACGGTGAAGGAGTTGCGGCTTGCCAAAGTAATGATGCATCACAGCTCTGTGGACCCTGGTGAACTTGATAAAGTACTGAGGTCTGTCCATCACACCGACGTGACACACCGGAAACAGGAAGGTTTGAATCCAGGAGAGGGGAAAGAAGCGTCCCCCATGTTGACGACCATCCACATGTCGCACAAACGACCTCTCGAAAAAATGAATGAATGAACCTATCCAGCTTTGTTCCACATAGTGTACTCAGTAAACCACCTTCTTACCAAACCCCACTATTACAGCCATCTCAATAGCTTCTTGGGCAGAAAAAGGTTTAAAAACCGAGACATGGTGAAAAAGACCCTACGATTTCTGCGCTTCTGAGGTTTTTATGCTTTTAGTTCCTGCAATAGATCAGCTTGCCTTTGTTGACAAAGATGTGCAGTTTCCAACGTTTTTTCATATGGCTGAACATGCTGACTTTGAGCTGAAATATATTGCTTTGAATTTCGGAGATCAGAAACCCGCATTGCTTCCCGGACAACCTAATAAATCCTCAGTAGTTACATTTCTGTGGCGTCCCTTCTCGCTCAAACACTCAAGCTAACATTCCCATGCTCATAGACGCGCCACCTCTCAAAGCCTCATGTTTATGTTTATTGCAGGAACGCCGTTCCAGTTAGGTGATTTTTCGTTGGTTGGCCTGAATATGTAACTAAAGTTGATGCCTAACATATCAGATCATTGAGTTCCTTTTTACAGGGTACCTTATTCTGAACAAGTGGATAGCAAAGTTGAAAAGCGAGTAAAAGAGTTGGAAGACCAAGTTGGAACACTGTCTGTGTTGACAACGGTGGGTGGCCATTCGAAATCTCGCTATCTTTTCAAAGCTATTATATTCTATGCTGGTGGGCGGTCAAAGGGCGTTGGAGTCACTGGAACACTTCGCGTTCTTCTGCCAGTTACTCAATCTGTTTTGATCTGGAACTGAGGCCTTCAGTTTTTTCCCAGACCCAAAAAGGGACCAGCATTGTCAAAGCACCAGCAGATGTGAATAACCTGAATGGTCATACGTGTGTTTCCAAGGCTGAACACCTTCTTTTGGACCGCTTACTAGTGAGGTGAGGATACTAGCCCGTTTGGCGTTTCCGGTGGGACCGTATGCTGAATGCAGGGAAGGGTGACGGACTACTTGAACTCAGTCGGTACGATAGGAGAGTGGCGACGCGAATGGAGCAGCTACGTCCAAGTTCCGTCAAAAGGGCTGGTGTGCAAATGGCATGGGACGCGGAAAAAGACAATTCATCTAGTTGGCTTAGAGAGTACCCGCTCTGCTTGATTGTTTTGTAAATACTTTATTAATGGAGCAATCTTGAAATGAGGGGATTGCATCATTTCCGCACTCGACGGCAGCTCTAGAGCAGCTCACAGTCTCTCTTCTTGCAAAGAAATGGAAGCGGAAATTAGTTGTCGTTAAACTTTCGCCTGACCTTATAGTCCGTCCCAATTTTACTGTGTGCATTGAGTGGCTAAAGGGAATGCAATCGGAGAAGACGAGATCAGAGCGGTAGAGTCCGCGAAGGAACGCCAGCCAGTCGTACCTCTCCTTTTTGTTTTGCCGTGTGAGGCTCGTTGGAGATATTCAGCCCACTGTGAGTCCACGGCTGCGATGAAGGCTGGCTAGTAGTTAGTCGGCTTCGATCGCTTGTTGATCTCTAGCGCTAACAAGGGAGGTCCTTCAGGCTGTGGGGAGCTGAAGGCGGAGAGGGACCCCCTGAAGGCCAAAAAAGGGTCGAAAAAATCGATAGGATGGGGGGTTCTCACTGGGGTGACGATTTGGACTTGTGAAAAAGATCATTTGCATATTGAAGGGCACTGTTGAAGAATATCTTGGAAACAACGTGGAATTCCCTCTTAGTCGAAGTACTGTTTAGTCATAGATCTGAAGGAGGGGTGGAGGTCTCATAATCATCGTCGGCATCTTATCACGCGCAGCAAGCTGGTGGTCGAGTGAGTAGCGTGGATACTTGGGTTTGAGCGGTCCACTCCAAGGCAAAACTTCGTATTTTTGATTATCACTCAGGAATTGTCACCAAATTGCCCCAGCGTCAAATCTAACGCAATATCTACGACCAGGACCAAGAAGAGCACGTGCAAACGGGTTTTCTATCGAATACTAGCGGGATACAATCGCAGCGCCAAAGTGGCGCCAAACGGTGCCGACGCCAAGAACAAGCGCCATACTTTTGATCAGGAGACTGATTTACCCCCATGTGCCAAATTTCAGGAAATATCGAGATTCTGATCTAACTCCGGAAAAGGGGGTGACCATGGCCTACAGGTCGTCAGGCACGGCGGTGGGTGATTAGGAAACGAGCGTAGCGCGGAAATGAAGTAGAATGCTCTGGCGACTCAAAGGGATCCTGAGTTCGGCTTCATAGAGATCATCCCGTACCACGTCGTAGTCCTCGAAATCACTCTAGCAATCGAGTTGAAGCTTTGCGTGTGGGAGGACCTAACACGCCACGTATTGATGAAGACGAGGTCTTTTCAACTTCAACATCATGCGTGTCCTGCTGTGCATTACTAGCTTGGGTGTCTGCCATTGTCCATTCAGTAGAGAAACTTCCCATTATCTGGGACCAGTTCAGCAGATGGAGGTAGTACATATGAGCTACTAACTTATCAATTGTCAATTTTCGGATAAGAGCCGACGACCGAGTTCTGTCTAAAATTTCTAATTCAAGGTTTATTGAGTGCCCTAATCACGATATGACATCCATTTTTTCCGGTAGCTCCAATTTGCCACACCACGTCGCATTCCCATTATTTCATTTCGGCCCTTTTTGGCTCCTCTCTGGTGCGACAACTTTTTCCTAAATTTCGTTAAAAATCTGAAAGTAAATGGTACTGATGGTCTTTGTACTGAATATTCATTTTATTATTGGCGCTGGCGCTCCTTGAAACGTATTTGGAGGCTCTAACCCGAATGCGTAGACTTTTTCATCACAGTGGATTGAAGCTTGAACCATTTTCTCACCATCTTTCGGCCTTCACGGGGTTTTTTTATCTCCGATGAATATTGAAGTGGACCCTCTTCAGAACATGCCGTTCATCATCGCGGATCGGCAGCATTTCGACAAATACTAGCGCAAAAACAATATAGCCTGCTATTCAGACTGACAAAGAAAATAGCTAGAGACTCTAGCTGAGGGAAAATACAGGAATACTCTTAGTCAGCAAGGGTAGGACTTGGTTGTCCCTTGGACCTACTTCACGCAAATTCTCGTAGGTAGTTATTAATTACCCCTTGCAGGTAGTATTAGGTCTGCATTGCCGTTCTGATATGCTCGTTTCTGGCACTGTACAGCCGTGTCCAGTCACAAGCCCATCTCAGCATCCTCATTTCAACGGAGTGAAGCTGCCTTCCTTATTGCCTGAGAGCAAGCTTTCGCTGCTTAAGCCCTAACACAGCCCTAGACTAATTGACAAGACTCACCAGCTTTTTCTAATTCACTAATAAGTTTAATTTTAGATAACACTGTTGCTTGCCCTGCTTATGGTTGTCCTGTACATTCTAGAAATGATCTGCAGCGCACGTGCAAATGGAAAAGCTGTGAGTACTCAAACTGTCTGGCAAAACGCACTTCTGGCAAAGCGCGAGTAGCTCCAGTTTGAGTAGAGGCTGTACAACCAGTCATCCACGCAGAAATGAAGGTGTTTATTGAATTGCATTTCACTCCCATATGAGGGGTGAAGGATTTTCCAGGCCAGTCCACAGTTACCTACTGCAGTCGTAATCCAGCCAAAAGAAGAGGAAGACGAGAAGAAAGAGAAAGACAAATTGAAAAGAGAGGAGAGAGATGAATGGTAAGCTTGTTTCAAAGATATATTCTCTGTTGATCTGATACTGGTGCAAATATCAATGGCTGAACAAAGGGAGTCCCGTTTCGCGCTTTCCTGACGAATTTCTCTGCCTTTTCTTCTATTGGTGTACCATAGAAAACTCCTGTTTTTTCTCCATTAGTGTACCATAGAGAACTTCTACGTCCCCTCTGAACCTCCGCAAAACTATCGTAGTCGCAGCCTTCAATTGGTGCTACACAAATTTAGTCAAAAGAGAAGAACCATCGTTTTGAGAATTTGTCCGCTCTTCTTTTCCGTAACTGTTTTCCTCCTAGCGACTTCCATTCGACCATTACTGAGAAGAAATCGTGAAAAAATCATCTTTTGGGTGTGAATGTCAGAGGACGAAAGCTCGTCCGTAGTAGATATTCAATGGCGAGAAGCAAGTATTCTCGTAAAGCCGCTTCTCGTAACAAGTGTTTTCTGACTGCTCTCTGGACTCCCGACGGAAGAGAAACTTGGCAGTACCGCTTTATCAGGGAGAGAGCAACTCAAAAACGACCTTGCTTGTGGTCCGTGCTGTGTGTTTTGAACAAACCTCACCTGCAGAGATCGTAGTTTAAATTTACGTCAGTTCATCAATAATTACATAATACCCAGTGGCTGAGCAAAATAATGTCAAAAATTGCAAGTAGTGAGGAGCAAAAGTCGTAGTGGGGGAAGAAGCGAAGAAATTTCAAGCTTTTGTCGGACCAATCCGGAAAACTGCATCAGCCAAGCGGAGTAGCTGTTTTGTACTTTTCGGTCCATGTCGGCACTGCAAACTCTAACTGGCTCATCGAGGTGGCTCTTCAAATAATGGCGGAATTTGTAAAAGACGGAAAAACACAAAGGAAAACCAGAAAAAAATTATGAAATCCAATTGAGCATTTTATTGGCAAAATGTACGTCTACGGCAAGCCACTAATGCCTTGCATGCGGCTGTCTTTTCCTTATAAATTTCTATAGACCGCACTGTCCTTTTCAACAAATTATACAAAGATTATTTCTTCAGCCGTCATAATTCCAATCGTCACTTTCCTTCGAAGACGAAGCTACTTGAGCTCGACGTGAAACGACCTGACAAAGAAAAAGCTGGAAAGGAGAAGCTAAAGGAAGCGGAGGCAGTGAGTGATATCTTTTTTATCTCCGCATGGTGTTGCACCGTGTTCTCCCGCAAAGCAACCACCTGCTGTTGACTTGGTCTCTTGAATGTGTATTTATTGAACCGGGGTAGAGCCGGGCTGGCCGTTCAGAAAGGATGCAGGTGCTTCATCGTGATTCACTTCATTAGATCTCTAGGAGTGTGTGAGGAGAGCAGAAGACTGGGCTGGTTTGTCAAGCTAAAATCAGTTGCGCAGACTGATTGCAGGCTGCGGCGTTGGTAGGAGAATCTTTGTGTTTGTGGAGAGACAGTGTCATACATGGTAGGATCGCCGGTGTATTTCGGGAGGGGTGAGAGTCATCGTAGTCCGTCATCGAACTAAGCAAAAATGGAGTAATGAAGCTATCGTAGACTTGAAATAAGGGATGGGGATATAAGGAGCGCTGAAGCATAGGTAGCCTAGTATACACTGCTCCGCATAATTATATAGCCACCTATGAATTATGCGAAAACTCTTCACCCAAATGTGTTCGAAGAAGCCTCGAGTGGAAATGGTAGTAGGTATAAATGCAATTTTGCACACCAGCACAGAGTTCGAGCTTTGGAATTAGAAGGAAGTTTTACTGCAGTTTGAAAAGCCGCTCTAGCATACTCCGCATAATTATGCAGCCAACTCGTAACTTCTTGTTGCGTTTCTTTTCTGCTCAAATGAATTTTTATTGTTGTTATCCACACTTCATATTCAAGTACAACGAGAGGGAAACCGTCATCATAGTTTGAGTAAAGGCAAATTGCAAAAAAATCGTGAAGGAGTTGAGAGGTAGTCGCACTGCCCTAAGTTCGGGCCAATTCCAGTCCAGTTTAGAGTAATCATTTTCTTTAGGCATTGTGCCGGATATGGAGTGAAGTTCAACCTCGAGAATATTTCTTTGCTTTCGGGTCAGGATAAACGCCGCCTCATAAAGAAGTCAAACAGTTGTGCTCGGAAATCAAACCTTCTTTGAAAATTAATTTTCCAACAGGTGTCTGCTCGACGTCTGCGGCAGGACTGCAAGGTCATCCACTAGTGAGAATGCAAGGCGCATTGTTTATAACAACAACAACAACTCATAAACCGAGACAGTTTTGTCAAGAAGTGAAGCCGAGCTGACTGGAGTGAGGTCGATTTTTGGTCTGTCATTTCTCACGAGTACCTGCCTTCCTTCCAAAGTTCTTTATCTCCCCAAGATGCGCTTCTCCATGAAAGGAATTTATCAAGAGTAAGAAATTGTTTCGAGAACGGCAGACAAGGCGTTGCAAAGGACAGGCAAAAACCGACCTCACTCCAGTCGGCTCAGCTTCGCTACTCAAGAGATTGTCTAGGTTTTTGAGACGATTTTGTTGTCAGAAACAATGAGATTTACATTTCTCACTCGTGGATTAATTGCAGTTCTTCCACAGACGCCGAACAGGCACCTGTTGATGAACTAAGTTATAAATAAGGTTCGATTTCCGAGCACAACCTGATGGAACTGTTTGACTTCTTTATGAGGAGGCATTAACGGATCCGAAAGCAAAGGAAGATCTCCGAGGTTGAATTTCACTCCATTTCCTGCACATGCTCGGAGGAATTGTTTAATCTAAAGTAAACTTGGCCCGAAATTCAAGCAGTACGACTACCTCTCAATTCCTTCACGATTTTTGTTACCTTTTGCCTTTATTCAAATTGTGATGACGGTTTCCTTTAGTTTTCACCTTGCGATAAACTGTAAGTAACAACAAAAAACTTACCCGAGCAGAAAAGAAAGGCAACAAGAAAGTATGGGGTGGCTGTATATTTAGGCGTAATATGCCAGAGCGGCTTCTACCAAAAATTGCAGGAAAACTTCCTTCAAATTTCAAAGCTGGAGCTCTGTGCAGGTGTGCAAAATAGCATTTAAACCTACTACCATTCTCAGCTTCTTCAATTACATTTCAGGTGAAAAGTTTTTGCAGAACTCAAAGGTGGCTGTATAATTATGCCGAGCACTGTGTATTGAGACGATAACCGTGAATTGCGTGAGACGTAACCAAATTCAACTTCACGAAACCTTAACGATCGCTCGCATTTCTACCGAGCAACTAGGAAGATTAGGTCTCACACCACAGTGTGTCAACGAAGCAATCTCACAACAGCACATAAAGAGTGAGGAGTATTGATTGCATCATTCAGTGATGATTTCATAGTGAAATGAAAGTCTGTTGTAGTTTTGAATAATCAAATGATTTGATATCATAGTGAAGTAATCAGTAATATCAACATTTTTGGAGAAAGCTCAGCCAGTTGTGTCCGTTCCACTTGGCGCACCTCCGCCATATGCCGAAGCTAGGAAGGTAGGCGAGGACAGATTGCGAATTTATCATTCAGGCCGTTCTGAATGAATTACTATTTTGTTTTTCAGGACACGGTACTAGCTGCAGGAGCACCTATACCAAGCACAGGGGCGCCTCTTGCCAGTGAAAGTACGCTGTTCATATAATGTTTGTGCAATATGGGTGTTGCTTTGACAAAGATACCATGGAGGTAACTTTGTCACTTGCCCGCAAAAGTCTGGTGATAGCAAAAGAGTGGCGTCCACATTATATTTCGAGTTCTCCCGTTTTTCGTCAATCATCCGATTCGTTAGTTTTTCCAGAGCGTCTCCGTTCCCATCTACTCACGCTTTTTTCTTGGAAACCTTCATTCACGTCCCGTGAACAGTGGAAACATTCGATGCATGGGCGCGTGGATGTTGCATTTGCAATACAGGTTGTGACAACTCCGATGAAATTTAGTAGCCGTTGAGTCGCACACGTTCTCAGTCGAGAATTCGCGATCACTTCTCTCGAAGAAAGTTTAAAGCAAAGAAATCGGGTAGCCAAAAATGGTGTGATATCTGTCGATTCTCCAAGGTTCCCTCATGCGAGCGCACTTGTCGTGACACTGCTAGAGAGTTCAAAGCAATTGAGAGTAAGGAAAATGGAAACGAGCGACATTCATATTGCACTAAACTGATAGGGCACACACCTTTGATGCTGCGGAATTTCTACATTTTCAGAGAAGCCGAAACCAGAATCTGCCGGCTCTTCCGGCACAGAATCGGTGAGTTGCCAGTTTTCAGCAAACTATGAGATAGCGATGTGTGAAATGAGTTTGTTGCCTTCGATGCCTGCGGATATTCACTCCGATACACATTGCCCATTCCTTCAGACAGTGCATGCATTGCTTCCTCGCAGAGGCTTTCCAAGAGACCTTGTCATGGGAAGGTCCTTCCTTAGGCTCTTTTGACCAGGGAGAATCAACACTGACCGATCTGCGTAGTTTGAATTCGTCCCTGATGACATGGTGATTTTGGTCCACCAAAGATTTTTCTCTTTAACTATGTCCCATTACCGTTAATAGATTTCGGTGGTGTGCACTACATGACCGTTCACTTTGCTGTTGCTAATGTTTGACTTTTTTGACACGATCAGCAGTTTCAGAAAAGTCGAATCATGAAGACATCCCTTCCACGCGCAGTTCGAAATTGTCGTTCATTCCCTCCCATACTCTTACATTCCTCCCCCATTCTATTCCGTGGGTTTTCCTTGCTGCAACGCTTTTGTGGCTAATGAAAACATTGAAATAGCCCGGCTTTAGTATTAAAAAACATGTAAAAAGCAAAAAGTCCTAACTCTCTTTTATCAGGGAAGACTGTGCACCACTGCATGGTACAGACAGACAAAGTAGAGGTAAGCTCCTCTTAGAGACCCAAACTGTTTTTCCACAAAGGATAAATCACTGACCAATTTCTCACTGTAGAAAAGTTAGAGCTGGTCGTAGCTTGGCAAATTCTTGTCGACTGAACCCCTCATTTCTCGCGCCTGAAATGCAAGGTTCTTTGAAAAGGTCTCAGAATGATCCCATAGATCTCTTAATTTTATCGAAATGCATTCCAAACTGCGCTTTCTATGAAATGACCACCTTGTCACCTTATGCGCTTGCTCATCCTGTTGAATAATGCACAACAACGAGGAGCTATGCTCGGACGAGATCGCTAAAATTCTCTTTCCAGACCGCTACTGCACTCGCAACACTGTCTCCAGTATCGTCGAAACAGCGGGTGAATCTTGTGAAACTTCTCTATTTAACTTCTATCCTCTTTTCCCAATGCTCATTATTTTCTAATTTTTAGCCACCTGTCCCTTCATCTGCTATTTCTGCCACACAAACACCTACCACGACGGCTCAATCAAAAACGACGGCTGCTCTGTCATCTGCCCAGGGGCAACCGGCTCAACCACCTCCTCTTTATCAGCTGAAATCTACTACCGCAGCACCGAAGACAATGCCAACACAAACTTCGAAAAGCGCAGCACCATCTCTTCCAGTTCCAGCAAAGCCGCCGAACATTCGTACCACTAAATATAGTGTGGTCCAACCGCCTGGCCGTAAAAGAAAATCACCGATGACATCACCCAACCAAGCATCATCGACGATAGGGAGGAAAACGTCAGGTGTGCCTATTGAGAGGACTTTAATGTCACGTTCGTCTTCTACGCGAACGGGATTGTCAGCTCCGAGATCAGGACCTTCCAAAAGTACTACAAGCGCCAGTGGTCAGACGGCTCTTCAACCAACGCCTGGTACTGATGAGAGAAAGGTAACGTTTTGAACATAGTTCATGACAGGATTCCATGAGAGTTTATAGTACATCACCGAAAATGACTCGCATTTTGATGAAAGTTCAAGAGCTTTCAACTGCTTTCAATTTGTATTCATTAGGCCGAGCTTTAGCGCTCTTTTTTAGTGAATCTCATACTTTTCATTGCTTTTCGCTTCCACACTTTGGATAGAATGCGAATTTCATCGTCCATTGGCGATAGTTTGGCTGCTAAAACACAAATATGGTACCTATTCGCCATGAAAGGGGTGGCGCCTGCTCTACAAGCACCATTCCCACTTACAAGCACGCAACGCCTAAGCTTCAGGACTGCTCGCAAATTTCATAGACACAGCTCCGGCGACCGTTGATGAAGTAGCACTCTCAGAAGGCTTTTCAGCTGAGTTGAATAAAAAACAGCATGGAGTCGAATCGTGTTCTCTCACTTCAGAAATAAGACCGCTCCCACCTGCGCCACTTGACCACACTATGCCATTCTATCGCGTCTTTGATAAGAGCGCCTACATGTGATTGCAGGCAATACAATGAATAGTAAGGACGGCCAAGAAAAAATACTCCAGAGAATGAAAGATAAGGGAAGCTGCCCTCTTGGGTCCACCGTCTCAAAGTGCTTGTAGAAATGCACGCCTCATTTCATGTGACCGGGTTGACCTAACGACCTTTCATGGTGAGATACAACAAGGATAGCACTTGCAAACGTATTTGTGATAAGCTGAGATACAAATGCAATTACATTCGAAATCTATTCAGTAATACACAAATCGATTGTCGTCATTTTAAGTTTTTTCCCGTTTCTCCCACGGCCCCCTGCATGCATTTCATGACCACAGCATTTATCTCTCGTCGACTCTTAATTGCTTTGTGCTCCACGTAAATTCATTGAGCTGTTTTAAAGCGCTACCATTTTGAGTCCACATCCGAGATAGAAATACGCTCTTGTAAGCCGAAATTTCGCCCTCCCCCGTCCTACCCCTGCCCTCTTATTTTCATTTGTTCGCCTATTGTGTGCACTTTGTTTTAATTTATAGCTTGCTGTGAATACTGAACTTTTTAGAAACTTTCGCCATTTTAGAAAGATGTGAGACACCATTTTGACAAGATAGTCATGATAGTTATAATGAGCGAGTAGATGCATGAATGGAACCGCAATGTACTGGCTCTCTTCAAATAATGCAATGATAAGGTCGGAGATCGGAGAATGGAATGCAAGTAATGGAAGGAGAGACGGACCTCCTTAGTGTGCGGAGGGTCACGAAATTCATGACGAAGGATATAGCATGGCCGTTTTTCGCCGCTATCGGTGCGGTACCCCCATCATCTTTTTAACCCATTGGCGACAGTGCAATTTTTTCGCGCGACTACGGCAAGGGACCGCGCCTTTTCGGTATTTCTGAAAATGCGTTTAGCGAAAAATTGTAGTAGCGATAGCCAAATGCACTAAAAGTGTTGGATCTTAACTTAGAGTAAAGATTGTCGAGACTCTGCTATTCTCGTAGCTTTGTCAACAGTTCCCAGAGAAGGCGTGAATGTTTTTGTTTAGCTCAGTGGGATTTCGGAGCGTGCCACAAAAAGCACCAATTATCCACTCCAGAATGCGTGATTGGGATTGGATCCAGACCTCTTTTTATGGGAAGTTGTATCAACGCTATAGCTAAGCGCAAGCAAAAAATCAGCTGTCTACCTTTCGAAATAACAAGGTTTACTTCTGACGAATCACTTCCAAGTACCCATTGAGTAAAGCACTTACTGTGAAAAGTGGGCGCGGACCAGATTACCTCAAGTAACTTTTTTCTGAGTAATATGCCATCAAAGTAATTTTGGAAACCTTGCGCAGAAGAATTATCTGTATGCTGCGTCCTCACATCGGATCGCATTGCTCCATGTGGCAAAAAAGTGCGTCCTCACGACGCAATGTCGCCAATGGGTTAATAACTCCCCGCAGGTCTCTATCGGCGTAGCAGAGCATTACCGTTCATGAGGGCACCAAGAGGGTCGTATCTGTGCAGAACGTAACGAGCGAGGAAACGATTCAATTTTTGAGTTTTCAACACCTCTGTCTCCTACCTCGATTCTGGGCCGCCTTTTGATGGTAAATTCGGCCTCCAACGCGGCTTGTTTTTTTTTAAAGTACGAACGAGGCTGAAAAATGGGTTTTTATTGATGAGTGAGCGACACCAGCACGTCGAAAAAGTTTTTTTTTCTGCTGCTTGCTTGCACCAACTTGTTCAGCTTCTTCACCATATCAACTACCTTTACATGCTCAGATCTAGCACCATCTCCGCTGTTATTCTCGCTACTATTCCGAACTTTCTATCAGAATCATCGAATGATCTCCTTTCAGCATCGAAAAGGGCGTCCAGATCGTACCTCACTCTCAAGACAGATTTCTTAAAACCACACCACATTAATATTAAAAGCTATCCCTGCAGGATAATGCCCTAGTTCTCACGTTGTAAAATAAAAAATAATATTGCCTCCTACCATTCATCATGGCGAAGTCTTCACTACAGAATTGAAAAACGCAAAAGTTGCAAGTGCATTAATGATTTTCAGTAGCACACTATGCACAAGGAAATGCCAACTCATCCAAAACAAGCATAGCTCAGCAGAGCGGCATTACACTCCGAATCTCTATCACAGACTTGCCTTTCTTACTAGCCTACCCTTCCCATTTCCTTCATTGAAGATCGGGAGTGGATTAGTAGCAGGTGGCTGCTCACCACCAGGCTGGGAAAAATTCTGGAACGTGCGTCGTTCGATCCAACAAAGCCTCTCATCCTTCGAGGTCGGCTAATCAGTACCACACTTATATGGAAGGATAAAACACTGACTTGTCAATGGATCCCCGAAAGTCATAGGATAGGCTAAAACGCATTGAAACGGCATTTTCACGAAGGGATTGATCAACGCCAAGTGCTTTGTTTTCATTTTATTCATCATAAACGTAACAATGGGCCATCACACATGAACCAAAAGTGCCAGCCATTATGCTGTGGGCTCACTTTAATTGCTCAACGTGTTGCCATGTTCGGATCTACATCTTGGGTTCTCCCATAATTGGTGGATCACTTTATCTACTTTTCAATTTCAGTTTTTTTATAACTTCTCTCAACTCACCTAACCATACATCGTCGTTACATACAGAACATAGTCAGTCCATGGGAAGCTGGTCACTGCCTTCCCTGTGGAAATTGGAGGCCAACATTCAGATCACGTGACTTAGCGCAAAATTCCCGAGTGTCGTGAAAGGCGGACCAGTTTTAGTTGCTGCATCAGTGAATCCTCCTGCCGCGGCAAAACGTGAGAGTCCAGTGGGTGCCCAAAACACCTCTGAGAGGGAGGGTACATGCTCTAGAATGCTCTTGACCTGAGTGTGTGCCTGCCGCGAGCCTTAACTTGGCTTGCTTCCCTGACCTTGTAGACTGACGTGGCGCGTGCTGATGCCCTAGTAGATGCGATAGATGCCGATTGCCCAAGGGAACTATTATAGAAGATAACCACTAACCACTAAGAGTGGGCGTGAGAATTAGATTGGCAAAGTGTGCGCGGCGTAGATGTGTTACGGTTGACTGTTGAATGACTACACGCAGTACTCCATGTACCGAGTAGATTAATAGCAAGAAGCAATAAATTTACGAATCGGAGTGGCTAAAGCATACTACATGTAAAAATATCGGTGAGAAAACATCTGAGTGTTAATGAGATCTACAGTGCAATAGAGAAAGTGGTGCAAGGGTGGATTATCCTACTATATATAAGCGGCTAAGTGTGTCTGTTGGTGTGTGTGTATGTGTGTGTTGGTGTATTTGACCGGAAATTCATAGCTTGGATACCAGCGATCGCCACGAGCTGATTTTAGGATATGATATAGGGGGGGGGACGGGAACATGTTTGGTGGGGGGAAAAGTGATTACAGCTGATAAGAGCTGATAAGAGGCGTCAGGACGCGAATATCTCGAAATTCACAGCGGATGTCCCACAGCGATGAGTCGTTGGTTCTGGCAAGTGATGTGGAGGGTGGAACGGGAACATGTTTGTGGGGGGGGCAAGTGATAACAGCTGATAAGAGCTGACAAGAGGCGTCAGGACGCGAATTTCTCGAAATTTACAGCGGGTGTCCCAGCAGCGATGAGTCGTTGGTTCTGGCAAGTGATGTGGAGGGTGGAAGGGGAACATGTTTAGTGGGGGACAAAAAGTGATAACGGCTGGTAAGGGTCGATAATAGCAATATGTATAAGGACATGGAGGGCTAATTGAATCAGATTTTAGGTTACGCATTTTTTTGATATCACTTCATTTGCGATGCCATCATAAACACCAAGCACCACTCAACCGCTATATTTCTTAAGTTCCTAAAAATGTATTTGGATTCTCGAAATGATACGAAGTAAATATTGGACATTTCTACAGCAACAGCAACTATATTCGACCGATATTGACCTTACATCCAATGCATGGCTGTTGTTTACAAGCACCTCCCTAACTCGCAGTCCACCGCGCGTATCAGTGTATGAGCTTCAGCACAAATAGACCCGATCTATGAATGATCAGCTAACGCATTTCACGAGGAACTTATGGCTTAGCGGTGGAACCTAACGGTCCACCGTCTGCTGACTTCGTTTAGCCTTCCGTATCATGCGCGCAATGGCGTGCGGTGCAAAGCTGGTACTACGATAACGAAATTCTACTAAATCTACTACAAAAGGTGGTAACGGTGAAATGAGTGCGAGCTCCGTTTTTAACTAACAAGGGAAGGATGGTAGGTCGAAGTGGCCGTTTAAAATAAGATGTATACCACCTGATGCGTCTTCGAACGCTGATTCCAAATCTGCCTTCCAAATCTGCTAAACGACGCTGTGAACAAAATTACGAAGGTTCTTTTTTCCTCGCAATTAGTGTGGTAGCCTAACGGTCAAAGAGGTGGATTGGCACGACCGACGCTTGGGGATCGGATCCGCCCACCCAATTTTCTTTGCTTCTCTCTTAGCACGTTAATAAGGGGTAGATTGCCGTTTTTTGACGAACTTTCTCTTGAATATTTTGACTATAGCACTGCGGCACTCTAGCGTACGCAACACACGAACGAAGCGTTTTCTCGTCAAAAGAGTGTGGCCCTCGTCTTCAGGAGGTCAAATTACCCCCTGTGACGTTTTCCTAGCCGAATCGAAAATTTGACCTCTATATCGAAAAAGTGAGGGCAACCATGGGTAGTACAGCCCGCTAGAAGGTGGTGCGTTCTGAATCACCCAAGAGTACAACTTTCGTGGGCAGGAAGCTTCTGATCGTTGAAACTTCATGTGCACGGGCAATAGAACGCGCTATCATGACAATAAACTCCAGGCGCCGCGTTGTCAGGACCTTTTCCTGACATTGACCGCTCCTCAAGTCTACAGCGTCCCAGCACCTTTTCGAAGTAGAAGTGAAAATTCCAATCTGGAAAGGGAGAATACGGGGTAACATGCCCAATACTTATTCACCCTTCCTCAGCATGCCATTCAATCCGTTTACAGATTTTCAGTAGATTTAGAGGTTCAACTTGTTTAGAATGTAGGAGAAAGGGGGACCAGAAGAATCGACGACGGAATTGTTCCAAACGGTCCAATTCCTTTGGAAACTGCAGATTTTGCCCTGATAAGGTTTTCTGAACGTGAAAAAGTGGTTCGCAACGCCTTAAGCATACTTCTGGAAAGGTGCAAAAATCTGCCCGCACCGAGGATCCAAACCCTTGACCTGACAAACACATGACCTGCAACGTACCCACAGGGCCACCGGTCCACATTCTGGGTGTGCTTGCGCATCATATTCCTGCTGAGCTCGAGTTTGCTCCGTATCACATC
>KZ348912.1:23224-35329 GCA_002352805.1 Teladorsagia circumcincta | reverse complement strand
CCTTCAATAACAAATGACCTCCTGCCACTGCGAGCTGTAGAATGAAAGAGCGTTATGTGCGTCTCCTAAATATTTTTTGACATAAGGAGACAGTATGGCATCGTTCAGTTTCAACTAACTCACGCTCTTGTGTGGCAGCGGACCTTTCCGTTCAAGGGGTGGAACCGTCGGTGAGTCTATTTCTTGCGCTGGTCTGATCTTCTCGAGGGGTTTCTGACACGATGTCGAAACCGCTAGAGTTGATGAGGCGTTTGGTGGTGTGGAGCGTTAATCAAATACTTGAAACACGTTCAGGCCTCTGAAGACGACGACTCAGTCGAAACGTTAAGCCATAGAAATAAATGTTCCACCCAACAACCTCGTAAGGCACAAGAAACTTAACAAATACGGTTTTCCTAATGTCGACCCTGTAGAAAATAGTAGAATTCTTGCAGGCTCCCTTGAAATTCCGATTCTCTTTGCAACGCAGCACCATTGAACACCTTGACGAAGCATACGAGTCATTGCTTCATGAACATTCAAAGGCTCGTTATTAGGTTCACTTTAAAATCGAAATCAAATGAATTCTGAGTGGTAAAACTGACGAATGAACTTCTTATCAATAGAAGCAAGTATGCAGAAGCTGCAATCGAAAATCCTTCGCTTAATTTTTGAATTGTCTTCGTACGCTCTTGTTACCGTAATTTGAGGCCTCCCTAGATGTGTATTATGGACAGACGCTGGCGGAGCCTTTGAACAGGTTTCATCTGTGGACGAGTTGTCTGAACTAGCTTGCTTTGCCGGCATTTTTTGCTGGCTCGTGCCAGCACCGTGTCCGCTCTAATACGTTTAGTGATATATACATCAGTAAAAAAATAGAAATACAACAAATGAATGTAATAAGTAAGTGAAACCAATAACAAGGAATTGGTTGATTTCGATATGCGGGGTACTGATCAGCCATTCATGATTGGCGAATTGGCGTTCCCTAAAATATTTGCGAACATCCCTGTCAACGGCACCTTCCTGGCTTCTTTGCGGTTTCCTAAGGTGAGTTTTTTGGTTAGTGACACTTCCTATGGTCTTGATAGGGGCGCGCAGCATTCCCACCCCTAGCATAGAATGACTCTACTGAGACTGTTGCTTCAATGCAGAAAGAATATTACCGTTGAATATTGAAGTTCGATACCAAAACTAAATGTTTATATTTGAACTTTTCGAAAATAGGTCAGGCACTGCTTATATCTACAGTAGTATCTCTCTAGTCATAAACTTTTGAGGCAGAACAACGAGCTATTCAAGGAACCTGAATGGCTCATTTAATTTGTCGCAAAAGTTCTCGTTTTACACGATTCTTTGATGTACTGTGGTTGTACCTGTTAGCCCCTTACAAAATATTCCACCCAAGTTTGAAGAAAAACATGGCGAAATGTATGATAAATCATAATTGAGTTTGCTCACCCGTAGTGTAGTGACTCTGTATTTTATTACTGTGGCTGTGTCAATAACTGCAATTAAGATCACTATGGATACGTCTTGGCAGAAGTCCACATACCACGAAATTAGCCCACATGCCTGAAATAGCCGACATTATTAAAATTATGTCTATGTCTGTTGAAAACAGTCCCTGGCCAAGAAACGAGAATGAAGTTGGAACAAGAGGCTGAATGACGGAATCAGTACAATCCAGGAAGCTCTCGTGCAGATGATGAGGAAGAGAAGAGGCGAGTCAAAATAAACAAAATTCGAAACCACCTCATTTGGATCGAAGGCGAACGTGTAGACGTAATCCAAGTAGATAAGTGCACAGCTCCCTGAATAGGAATGCTACGGTAGCGATTCTTAGGCGGCATTCACAAGGACATTCGAAAATGGTCTCCATGTACGTTCAAATAGCTAGGGTATAAGACAGGGTCAATAATGGTGACGAGGAAACTGAATATTCCATCACATCTTTTCTCCTGCCCTCCATTCCGATAATCAACTTATCATCTACCGTACTTTACCCTCCTTGTCTACCTCACTTTACCAAGGATCGTGCGACCAAACGAGTAGATATGAAGGATATATGTGCAGTACTAAGTAAAAAATACTTGGAATGCTAAATCCCTTGAGAAGTTTGTATTTGCACTAATCTTTAAAGCTCACTCGTCACCATTATTAATTCTGTAACTTTACCACATTTTAGATATGAACTAAATAAGAATGAAGCTTTAGAATAGTTAGTGACTCACTTCTTCCATGAAATAAAGTTGGGACAAAAATGGAAACTGTCCATATACAAGCGATGAGAATGGTGGTATTGCGATCACTGAAAACATAGAATTTAGAAAACAATAAACAATAACCCTCAACTGCAGCCAATTAATCTGCTGTCAGGGCCGAGGCAAAGTTATGGAAAGCAAACGTGTCGATAGGGAGGGGAAGACGCTTGGCTCTATGGAGAAGGGTTAGTTAGTGGGGAATCAGCAGTTCGAGAAGACGTAGTAAGACATGATCATGTGATAGAGTAACCTGGGAAATTTACCAGTTTTGTGCGATTTACGCGACATTCTGACTTTTTATGAAATTTAGAAAAGTTCCTTGTTTTCATTGTGCTATGAGTTTTTTCTCACTCTTCTATCCCATTCGACCAAAATTTTGTTTGAGGAACGTATTATTTCTGGATGAGAAAGAAGAAAATGAAAAGAGTCTCGAATATGAAAATATGGAGATGAGTTGCGGGTTCGTAAGGGTTGTAGTCCACTCCGGGCTTTAGCTGCGCCTACTCACCACCGACATCAGCATCCACTGGAGGTTACGAGTATTTCAACAAATTTTTATCGTGGGCTTCATGGTTTCCAGTACCTTGAACGAAGGTGAGTGGGCACAGTGCCAAACATGGTGGAACTGAGAAGGCTCCGGAGGTAATCATCTTTGATTTCTTCCCAAATCAGTCATCAGGTCCAGTTTCATGAATCAATAGTTTTATGTGACAATTGGGTGGGTTCAAATCAGATGTTGAAACTGGGTAGATGGGGGAGAATTTCTTCAGATTGCCCGGCACCACTTTTGGGGAGTTATAGCCATATGCGGCCATGTCGAGTTTTGCCGATGGACATGCGTACTGGTGCATTTGATTACAATTGATTTCACTGTAATTGGTCGTTTTTACTGGACCAATTTGATGAGAGCCCTTTTAAAGCTGCGATTCACTGCGCTAATCATCAGCATACTGTATACCAGGTGAAGGCTCCGCATAAGTGCGAAGCTTTAATCCTACAAATTTTGAAAGCTGAATTAATTCCAGTCTATAACCGTTGGTACAGAAAATAACGTCTTAGGATTTATAAACACACCTGAAATGTTGGGAATACTGTAATGAAAAAAATACGGCGGACATTCGATTGAGGGAGATGATCAAGTGGGAGAAGATGACAATATCATAGCAGATCAGCAGAATGGTACCAACATAACTAGAATTTTCTTTCATGAAGCCATTATCACTGAAATTGTAACAGATCACTGTACACATATTTAGATTAGTACTATGTATGTTGAAATTGTTGTATTACTGAATTGGAATAAAAATTACTGGATTGTTGAGGTTACAAAAAATAGAGCGAATGCATTGCTTATGGCAAAGGAGAGGTCCGGTGCATGACAGCTCATTGAATTCGCCCTTGTTCCGAGGTTCACCAACAGGTTGGGTAAAATAATTCTTCAAAAAATTGAGTAGAAGGTGAAAAAGTCGGAAATCATTCTATTCTATTAGGATCTCCTTGATGTCACTATGTACATCCATAAATATCAAGGCCTATCATCAACACACTCTGCTCTGAGTTTGAGGATTATTTATCAACGTTGCCTCCCATTCTCTCCTTTACCTTCTATTAATTAACCAGTTGTCGCGGCACGCGTTGCGCGCAGAGCACAGTTCTGCGGCGATATGGGATGGTGCAGCGGAAATTCTCGAATTTGGCCTTATACACTCCGAATATATTCCTTTCAAGCTGAATTCTATCCGATTGCCCCGTGCCTCATCCAGCAATGGTTTTTGATCTTCCCTCCTTCGTCCACCAATTGTTCGGAATCGTCAACCAATTGTCCGTTTTTCCCGGTTGCGAACTGCCTCTAGAATTTATGAATCTCGTGATAAACGCCGCCTATTTCTTTGCATGTCCCACCTATCTTTCTCTTCCTCGTCAACCTCTCCCCACTTTACCTGATCTCTGAACTGTCTCAGAGCCGCTTTACATTTTTGGCAGCGGGACCTGCTTTTGTGTATCCTCCGCTCAGCAACAGAAATTCACTTCCTTCCTTTCGCCCACTTCTCTCTCGTCTCCAGGACACCTTGGCGCCGATTTACAAAGTTTCTTCCGTTTCGAACACGCCACGCCCACCAATAGTGGTTGAGCTCCACTCGTTCACCCACATTTATTCACCTTTTTTTCCGGTCTTCGGAACTTCTTGGGACCGAGTTATAAATTTTCGTCGCAAACTCCGCCCACTTTGGTCATGCCTCGCCCGCTGATGACAGTTGACCTCCACTCCTCCACCCACATCTATCCACCTTTTTACGGCTCACTAAGACTTCTCTGGCCCGATTTGTGAGGACTTGTAGAAAACGCTGTACACTTCGGAGCGCGCTCCTCCCATTGTGGCGGGCCTCCGCCCACATCACGCAAGACGGGAACACCATAGACATTGCTCCCCTACACCAAGTTATTTTCCGCTCTGTAAGATCTCTACCAACCGAGTTATGAAATTTTTTATAAAGCACTGCTTTTTTTGAGAACGCCTCGCCCACCGGGCGGGTCTCCCTGATTCGATGTGACTTACCAATGCACACCTTTACTCACTTTTTGGCCCAGTTTCGAGGTCCTTTGTCACTGAAATTGAAATCTTGGTCGCTAGTACAGGTCATTTCGGTGCACGCCTCGCCCACTGTGGGAGAGGCTCCGCCTAGCTGATGTGTGTTTTGTACTTCGCGAGACCTTGCCCACCCATCCCACACTTGACCCGGTCTCTCCAGGCGGATCCTCAGGAGCTAGGGAATTTCGTGACAGACATACAGAACGACAGAACGACAGAACGACAGAACGACAGACGAAGCGCCTTATAGTTAGTAGGGAGGCGCCGTCGGGAATGCGTGACATTGAGTGGCACGCTTACCACGCGCGTGGTCCTGTGATCAAATCGTGGCCTGTGCATCGTCCAGGCCAAGCAAGCCTTCCATCACTCCGAGGTCGGTCAATTGGTACCAGGCTTGCCTGAGAGGATAAAAACACTGACTCGTAGATCGGCTGGCTCCCGCAAGTCATTATGTAAGCCGAATTGCATTCAAATTGCCACTGCGAATGTAAAAATGGAAGTAGAATGCGTACCGCATCCCAAAAGGGTTTGATCACAAGCAAATGTTTTACTCTTTATCCTTTTTTACCGTCGGGATTAGGCACGCTCACCTGGTCATAAAGTTAGTCGCACAAGCAAGGAGTTTAGCCTTCTGGGGCTCAAGACTCAAGAGAGGCGCTAGAAGCTCGATCAATCCGCAACCACACCTTGGCCCGCAAAACCTGCCCTCGGCTGTAGGCTGCCACATGAAGAGCGCGACGCAGTCGCAGCAGCGGTTGCGTTACGAATCAGTGTCATCGGCACTGAGCAAGTGCAGTTAAGTTCTTGAACCAGTCCAACGCGCCCCTTCTGTACCCCAAAGGAGGAGGCCCATAGTCGGACGTAGTCATGGAGTCCTTTTGCTTTCTTCCTCTCTCTATGATCGTTCTTCACCTTTAGCTTTATAACTGAACGCCCTTACATGCCCATTTTATCCCGGGCTTACAATCTTATCATACATATCTGAAAGCTCCGAACGCAACTCAGTTAGCCAGTTATATCAGCTGATAGTAAGTTGAATGGAAAAATACATAGTTAAAAGTTTCTTAAGGCTGCGTCAGTGATAGTACCGAAAACTCTCGTATTGAATGAACAGAATTTTGGCGGTGACATCAGATTAAGCCTCGTTGTTCCGAAACAGAGAACGATCCAGGGTGATTATGGCGAACCCGTTCACCCCTTACAAATGATTTCATTCTCGTGAGTCTGGGAATTACTGGGAACATTCGCTGTCGAGTAACCTTACAGTTCACTGAACCAGCTTCAACTTCTGGAATCAGATGTGAAAAATACTCAACGATGGAACATAATAAGTACTCACAAGTAGACCATGGGAACGTAATAAAAGGCAAACAAAGCACATAGGATTGTTTCTCCGGTGGATTGACTAGCTGTTAGTCGTCCAAATGAATTGTTGAGTGTTGGTAGTGTACGGGAGAATAATGCAACCATTAAGTTGCAAAGAGTGCCAGGTAGTGCTATCTGTAATGCTTTCATGAACGAATATTTTATTTGTTTACTTATTTGCCACTATTGATTCTTCACACAAAATTTGAGATGGGGACTGAACTCGTCCCAAAACGCGTGATGACATTTTTCAGCTTTGGCGAACCATTCTTTCCTCCGTATTATGGGGACTAGAGGAAGATAACAAATCACTGCATGGGACATTATCTTAACTCTAGAACTTCTTGCTCTGGATCCTTCAAATACAGTAGTGGAGGCTGCGTACGTGTCCCCGCAGCCAGTTCTTGGCTATACACTGAATCGTGACATGTATCACACAGATCGGATGCCCCACATGACTCTTTTGGCTCAGTCACTGTGATTCGGAGAGGAAGCTGAACGTGTTCTGAGCATTCTGGTAAGGAAGAATGAGACACGTCAAGAGCCTGGTCATCAATTGGAAGTGGCTCATAATATTACAGTTTTCGACAGAACTCCCTCTGCAACAGTTTCGCGTGTATACAATGTGGCTGGAAAGTATAGGATGGCATATTCTCGAGTGGTAAAAGTCAAGAAAGGGACCCAATTATAAACCAACTTTGCAGAAAGATAGAGTGGACAGATGTGGTCACCTAGAGCAAAATATGCTTCAGCCTGACGAATCTGCTTTGACAGAGGCCTTCTAACGTCCAACGACCTAGTTTCCGAGCCTGTGTTGCAGATGTCATCTGAGGTGCTACTCTTTGACATCTTCTCATAGAGAAGTCCTCTGTCTAAAAGTCTGGGAGGGAGAATATCACAATTCCGGAGAAAATCACAATTCCATGTCAATGGAACACCAATGTAGTTTCACTTCTGCATTTCCAAGTTATCGCTTTTCGGAAGAGAGTCTAATATATACCAAACACTATACGAGGACTTCCTCCCAGTTTCTGTCGATAGGTACCCTTGATTTGGACGCTCGCGAAAAAGTTTGATGCAATATTTTTCCATGAGTCCAAATCATGAAAGCGATGCGTCGAGCTTGCTCAGAAACGTTTTTGCATTTGAGCAGCTGATTCTTTTCGGACTACTCCAATGAGAACCAACAAGGGATAGAGTTGGTAACTCTCCAGATTAAGGTTGCTCGCGACAGATACTGAGATAAAAAGCAATATGACTCATGCTGGCTCCAACGTTTCAAGTGATCCTCTTTTAGGTGATTGCCCAAATCCTCTGAGTGTGCAAGGTTCTTGGCCTTCCTCATTTCGCGGTCCCAGAGATGTTGAAGAGCAGCATCTCAAAAAACGCTCCATGTCCTGGAAGACCTTTCTTGTAAAGGCACCTGCGAACCAAGAGTGCGCTTACTCCTTACAACTCGTCTGCAACTGCTTACCACTCATCGTCAGTTCATTCCCCTCTCTCTACCCAGAATTTTTCCGAGTTCAATTTTGTTCAATTTTTTTCTCAATTCTGGCTTTGCACTGTTACATGCAGATGTGTGTTTTCAACTTCGAAATGATAATAACTTTAGCTAGAGCTGATATTATAGAGATTGTGACTCTGTTGTGGAGTTTGTGAGAGAATTTTTTTTAACGCGCACGTTTTTGGGCATGGAATGATTATGGATTTCTTCAATTGATTATTTCAAAGGAATGACAAAAAAAATACAAAAAAATTAGAACAACAAAAAATTGGTGTTTTGAAGCTTCCTAGATTCTGTAAATGCAAAAGAATTTTTCATGGATTTTTATTCAAGAGAATCCATCATCATGAAGGTAATGCGGAACCTTGCTCCATGCCTCGAATAGTGAGTATGTTCTTGCAAATGGAATTTCGTTTGAAAACAACCATTCAAACCATGGTTGGTATATAAAAACGAGAGCACTAGGCGTTCATCAACTCAGTCAAAGGTCCGCCATACAGATGTGACAACATCCATTTTTCTCATACCTTTAAGCAGGGCTTTATCTGTAAAGCGACTTCTCAAGGCAGTTTGCGGAGAGATGAACAGGGGGTCAAAAAAAGTAATTACTTCTTCCATGGCGCACAACAAATTTCCCGTCGTACAGAGTGCCGCGTTGGCTTATCCTACCGTAATCGCGCCAACCTGGAGCTCCTGCACGATTTCTTTAATTGGTGAAGAGGTGTACAGTTTTCCAGGGAGACAGCAGCTCTACTATGCACCACCCTTTCCTACCAGACCTTCAGATAAGGTCTCTACAACATGTAGAGGACTCCGCTGAGTTCGTATCGTACACCACTTTCAGTGCGAAAATCTGCCGATGTCGTCGGGCTAGAAGGATATTACGGAGTTTCCAAATGCATAGGGGGACTCCACAATCTTCATTTGGGCTTTTTCGGTTCCAATTCATCAAAGTGTAAATAATTCTTCCAAATGCGGAACAGAGTTACTCTTTTTTGCCCCCCCCCCCGTATAAACATAAAAAGTAAACAAACTGACCGTCAATACAATTATGGCAGCGAACTGTCGCTCACTAGTGGCTACAGCAATTTCTGCAGACTTCACGGTTGAATTGTTCATGCTGCAAAATAACAATACAATATCACTTTCAACTGAGACCATTCGCGTGGAGTTGGAGGAGCAACGACAAAAATATAGCAATTACAGGAAAGCAACTGGATTTTGTCGGTCTCTCGCCAGAGGGCCAATGTATTTAAAAGGTGGTAATCATGCAATGCCATTTTGAAAAAAAAATTGGGAACTTTGGATTTCAACATGTCTTGAAGAAAGCGAAGAACATTTGAATTGTATGAATGTACAGTCGGAATCATCGACTATGGCGCTTAGGATTCTCATAAGGTACTAGGAGACGGAGACGAGAGGGGTCTTATGACGACGGAGATTGACATTAGAGGAAGTATTTGACAGTGCTGATCTTTATGGCCACTGCCGTTCGAGGTCATATTCCTTTTGTGATTACTGAGGTTGATTCAAGGGATTGAGAGTATCTCATTGGGCGCTTGTTGTTGGTCACCATGGCGTAATTACTGATTTAGAAAATGGAATCAGAGGTGAGAAAATGAGCAGAGGTATAAAGGAGAAAAAAATGAAAAAAGGTGTTGAAAAACCAGAGACTAAGGTACTCTTTTTTGAGATCCCGAACAAGTGCTGCAGCGAGACACATTGGGCAGGAGGAGGGAGAGCAGGCGAGATAGCTCTAGAGATGAGAGGGCGCAGATAAATCGCAACATAAGTAAGGCAGGGAGCATCTCAGGCGCAGCGCAGCAACGGCGAATCCACATATCACATCCTTGTGATATGTGGATTCGCTAGCTTTATATTTGTGAGAATGGGATTGCTCAAACCAGATTCTCAAGCTAAGTTGCCTTCATCAACCGGACGAGAACCCTCTAAATCTTTTACGATTTTCTATCGCATTTGCGTGATGCTTACCGGATGTGAATCCTGAGTACGACGAGCACAACTGGCGAACGCATGGAAAGCTATAAATGGCGAAATGACGCTGTCATTGAACCGTAGCCTTCCCAATAACACAAAATAGAGTGCAATAGAAGAGCAAAGCTCATCAGGAAGGTCTTCAGGGCGTGCGGCGCTTTCTCAAAGCGGTTGTTTGCTTGGTATGGGGCCATGGGCATGGAGCACAGAACTGTGCTCCATGCTCCCTGAGCGACCCTCCCAATACCAAGAAAGGTTTGAAAAAGTGTTTTCTTGGAACTGTACTTTTTACAACTCCAATTTAATGTATGTTATTTGTGGTGTTGCTGATCGCTTCGCAAGTGTATTCCATGCGGTGTACGCTGAAAAGAACTATAAATTTGGGCAGGAATGAAGTCTTGTTCACAGCATGTACTGAAGAAATTGTGGAAAGAGCTCCTAGCCTGTTTCAGCTTGCGGCGGTCAAGTGGTGCAGTGGATAGCGAAGCAGTCCCTCATCGGCACAGTTCGGCGGCAGTTTGTGGTTCGTGTCCCGGTCACGAATACAGTTTTGCATTTCTTTGGCTAACTTTTCCTCGGTTCGTGTATGTCTGGGCCCGATATAATACCGAAATAAATCATTTTCAAGAGCTATCTGCTGCAAATTGGCAAGTATTCCATTTGAACCCGTGTTGTTAACCAATTCCAGAAGATTCGCCGAATTGAACACCTGCACCTTGTTGTAAACGTACTGCTGTTGAAGAGATGAGTGCTGGAGATGCTGTTGGATTGACTGAGCATCGCAAGAAGTAGCTGATATGAGAAATTGACCACACAACTCCTCAAAATAAACAACAAGAGCCAAATGACAAAATGCACAGCGCTACGCTTCGTGTACGTAAAAACTGGCTCAGGCACTGATAAGCTTGAAGGCAAGCTCCGCGATAAGATGGGTGTGGAATAGCGTCCACTTTACCACCTGGTTCTCGCATCACCAAAGGATTAGATTCATACAATTCCTGCAATGATGACGCTGCCGCAACCACAGTGCGCTTTCCTTGTGGCGCCAGCATGGTAGCCGACAGCGGAAGGCGGGGCTTGTCAGCCAAGGTGTGGATTGCGGGTCGAGCGAGCTTCTACTGCTTTTGCCTCGCATTTTCAAGCCACAACAGGGCGGGACATCAACCCTTGTCGGCCGTCTACTACCCTAGGGGATGGAACAGGTGGGCCTGCTTAATCCCGGAGCGTGCGTGCAAGCATATTCAGGATAGTATATGTGCTTTTTAATTTCCACGCATTTGTGCTCAGCATGGAAGCCACCACTGTGGATCCATCCAAACATGAACTCATCAGTGCCTACATCAATACAGTTACGGCGCAGATGCACTTCGTCGTCTCTCTCTTTATGTGATTGTGTGAAGAGGAAAAGGCACTCGATACGAAATTTCCTCCTGACATTATTATATTTGATTTTGTTCAATCTTCTCTGGTAATTCCGGAAGCATAACTGTCAGGGCGTATTCTAGTGTACAAAGTAGACATTTTGTGTTCGCCCACACTTTTCAGCCATCCTGCATTTTGCTAGTAAAAAAAAGATAAAGGACAAGATAGAAAAAAATAAGTAAGGAAGGCATCGCCTACTGCAGAAGAGACGTAGCCTTCTAAAGTGACTAAAGGTGGAGCCTGTACAACGGGTAATTTGCCTTGCAGTTGTTATTATATGTGCTATTGCCGTTGTTTATCACCATAATTGGTCCTCCATAGTGAATTTTGAAAGCTAACTAGCATTTACTTGTTGCTGTTTTCGGTAGAAAACATGTGCCCAGACAGCGGGCATAGGCATTCAAAGTAGGATGACACAGGTAGTAGTTATTTTCGGTAACAAACTTTCTGTGAACGACCTCTGTAGCCGAGCTACTGTTACTTCAGGTGACCAGGAGCGCTAGTAAACTACCGTAAATCGCAATTAGAGATGGTGGTCGGCCCTCAGCATATAATGGTAAACAAAGACAACCGCGAATCAACTCTAGATCAAACCTCAAGCTTTCTACTTTATTTTATGATTATAGAACAAGAGGAACTATTGAAAATCAGACAGAAAGGCTGCAATAGCACCATAGAAAAGAGGAAAGTGGAAAGAAAGGAAGACAAGGAGATTGTGGAGGCGCATATGCCACGTTTACAGTGTTGACCCTCAACAAAAAGTTCGTCCGAGTACTGTTTACTGGACGGTCAACGCGGCATCTGCTCCTACTCAGCCCCGTTATCCTTTTTTCCTCTGCCTAACCACGAATTATCTATAGAAGTCGTTTATTGAAGCTCCATTTAGAATGCGTTTATCGTTATTATTTTGCCATGGGATCAACGTGAGCTAATGTAATGGGGATTGCTGTAAACACGTTAGCTGACTGTTACTTTTGTCTGAGCTA
>KZ348909.1:22471-33497 GCA_002352805.1 Teladorsagia circumcincta | reverse complement strand
TTAGACTTACAAATATTCTTTCAAACATGGATCATCAGCAATAATATTCAAATTTCATACTTGCTTGTTATTTTAATTTCTTTCTCTCTCTCTTTCATACATTGCAGTAGAAATAGTAATAGAGTACTCTTATTTTGTCATTGTAGTTATTTTAATACCAGTACAATTGTAGGAGGGCCTACAGTAGAGAAGCACTTCTTACTCGAAGTCCACAGGATCCACAGCTCATCGCTCAGAGCGTTGGAATCATGTCAAGATCTCATACGTCTACGCCTAAATTTGGTCCAGCTTTTCGTGATTATGAGAACACGAGGTATTTTTCTGTTTCCTTTTCCTTTTTTTCTGTCATTCGTACTTCAATAAGAATGTTGGGATTTAGTCCGGACCTTGTTCGTCACTATGGTTCACGAGATCCTCTCAATTTGGCTTCCGAGAGCGAACGCGTTGCCGAGGATGGTGAGTGGAGCCTATTATGAGGGTTTAGTTGATCTCCATCAGCAAGAGTCAACTGTGTCGTGCCTTCCCCTGGTAGTGCGCAATACTTCAGATTATTCTCCACGAAGCAATCCTCCTCCTGCGGTGCCGGAGCCTAGATCAGAGACAGTCACTTCCGATACAAATACGATTGAGCCGCAGTTGCCGCCTGAAACCGAGTCCGCTTCAAGTACACCTCCGGACCCCCATCAAATTGACTATGCTCCTGTTACAGATGCTGACAATCTGTTACCATCAAAGTACGTTTTTCTACTTTTTTTCTGCAATTCTTACCCGTTTTTGATCCGGTTTACCAGCAAGCTGCAATACGTGCAGAAGGGTGGTTGGTAGTATTATGTGAGTGTTATAGGTTTTTCACTATGTGCAAAGAAGCTGCCAAGGAACCACCAAAAGTTCCGGCAATCGAAGAGATCGATACACTCCCAGATCTACTTTTATTCATCCAGCTCAATAACAATCCTCGTATGTAATTCGATTTTTCATTTTCATAATTTGGAGTTTGTCTGAAGAATTAATCAAGGAAAGTGGAATTCAGGAGAGATTAGAGAAGTGGTGGCTCGATTTATGACGAATCCGTCTTTGTCTGAAAACGATCGAGATCTTATCAGGAAGAAAGTGATGGAGAAGATTTCGGCGGAAAGGAAGAAAAGATCTCGGTACAGGTTTACCTATGCTTGAAATGTGTTCTAGAGGTAAGTATAGAAAGAATTATTTTTGCACTACGGAAAAGAGGCAGGGATCATGAAGTGAGTTGTCCGCTGAGATCAGGAGATTGTTGATTTGTTCTTAATTATTGGTTGAGCAATCAGATCAAAAGAACCTGTTTGTAATTTCCGTACACAAACAAGGTGTTTGCTGACTCTTCTGAGGTGAAAACCCAATCATTTCATCCGTGCTGGAGAAATTCAAAGGAAACGTGCGAGTTACAGGGTTTGCTGATACTAAGAATAGGTGCGCTAGCCCAGAATAATCGCAATTATCACGATTGCGCTGTGACTCTTTGAATCCATTTCTCATAGGGTTTTCCGTCTTTATGAATTACGGCGGCATCAATTGAACAGTAATTAAGGCGTGACAGATAAAGTTGAATCTTTCTCGCCTAGTGATGCCCACCATTTCAGGCCATGTGATGAAGCAGAGGAGGGCACAAAACAGGAAGGATTGAAGGAAGGTGGAAAAGAAGTGAATAGTGGCGAGGAAATGATGGACACGGATGCTATAGATTTCGAGTCACTGAATAAGCTTTCTAGCTTCGTCGGTGAAGGTGCTCAGGAATTGTTGAAGCAAGTAAGTATGCCGTAGCTCACAGCCGATGTGATACCGCTTTTACTGCCGTAGTATTGATTTATAGGCCGGGGAAGATGTTGAATCCCCAACAGCTCAACCATCGACACCACCTCCGCTCCCTCCAGCGCTTACATTTGCAGACCAGGACGAACAGAACGAGCCTTCGGCCGATGTCGATGAAGTAAGTCGATGATGGGCAGTGGAAAAAGTGCTTCTCTGCTCACTGTATTTACAATTATTTTCTAGGTAATCAAAGGTGATCGAAAATCAATCAGTGAGATTTTACCCGGACCACCTCCCGTACCGCCCGTCTATGGAGATTCATCAGATGGAGGTATGTATAGTATTGACCAGGATAAAGCATCAGTGGAAGCATGGAGTTATTGCTTAACATCAATTTATAGAGTCACCACCTGAGCACGACGCTGTTAGAAGTCCAGGATCATCTGGTTTCTCACAAATCCAGACTGTTAATGTTCTCCCAGTGCCACCACCTCCTCCGGTTCTACCAAGTCGGATTTGCACTTCTTTTTAATGATTTTACGTGCACTTCGACATTTTGCCTAATATTCTATTGAGCATGGCAGTTTTATATAATTTCTTCAGAACGCGCGTTTTTGTCGGAAATCGATAACCATCGCTTTGCGGATTATGATCGCGCGTGTTAAGGACCAGTTTTGTTAAGCAAGCATTAAGGGTTGATTTGGGCCGCACATCCAAGTTTATATGCACTTAAATAAGGAAAATTGCAGATTGGTATAGTCAGACTTACATTTCAGATCAGCTGCACCTAGCAGTACCTCCACCACCTCCTCCACCGCCACCGCCACCAAAGAGTGCCACGTCCAGCGTGCCCACCACAGAAGAGCAAACCCTAACAGCGCCACCACCACCCCCATCTCTGGGATTGGGTATGATTTGATTGTTTGTTGCAGTACTTGGTGGAGTCGTAACCAATTTCATTCATTTGCTCTATTTTTCTGAGTCCTCTTTCAAGGCTCATTTTCAGGAGCGACGTCAAGTAGTGCTCAATCTCATATTCCGCATCCACCTGTGCCTCCCGCTATGTTCCGTCCTCCGCCAGGAATGATGCCAGGTTTTGCTCCACCGCCATTCATGAACGGGCCGCCACCCTTGCCAGGAATGCCGTTCCCACCTCCTCCAATGGTGGCAGGTGTGCCGCGACCTATGCCTCCACCTCCAGGCATGCCAATGCCGCCATCAATGGCAAATCTTCCACCACCACCTGGGTTCATGAATCGTGGACCTTCACAGCATTCTGACCAGAAATCATTTTTCCCTTGTACGCCACCGGCTAGACCAATCTCTGGTCAGGCCCCACAGATGGGTCGAATGGTGAGTTCAGTACTTTGATGTCTGAGGCAGACCTTCAAAAATTGCGATTTCAGGATGACCAGCAGAACCAACCAAATGCAAGTGGCGGAAATTTACCTTATAATCAAGGGCCTCCAGGTTTTCCGAAAACTGGTACGTAGAATTCACTTTGTTACTGTGGTGGGCTTAACATGTCTTTCAAAGTTGCAAAACTTTATTATCAATAAATTTTATGTTTAGGTGCTCCAGTGCCACCTTTCCCTTACATCGGACCATTTCCTCCAATTCCCAATCAACTGGGGCAGACGGATAGCTCGAAAAGGTAGTTTCGATTTTCTGTTTTGTGCTTTCAGAATTCTGGCTTTTGACGACATTAATATAGCTTGGTTGATTGATTGATTTGGTACTTCATGTTATCTGGTTGTTAATAGTTCGAGTTTCCCGAGTTCTGGTGTACTATTTCAGTAGCTTCCCTAATTGTGTGGTTTTTTTATATTCTCATGAACGTTGAGTTTGAGTTCAATGAGTTCAATCAAATACGGTTTCGTTAACACTAATGAATTTGCTATTAATGACGTATTGTGATAGTTTTAGTGCTCTTCCCGCTGGAATCATATCTTCACTTGGACGGCCTCTCACAGAAAGAGATAGAATACCGCGGACACCAACACCACGTAATTTTTGTTCTTTTTCCTTTTTAATTCGAATACAAGAATGTTTTTGATAATTTTCATTTCAGCACCTTCATCGCAAGCTCAACCAGGCCAGACTGCAGGGCGATTTGGCGCTAGAAATGGGTGTGTTTCAAGCACTCCATAGAGCTGTTTGTCTGTTTTTTTTTTTCAAATTTAGAAAATTCCATTGTATTTCCAGCCCTCGAACGCCAAGTCCTGACATTTCGAAGAAACAGCGCGATGCGGAAATTGAAAGACTGAAAAAGGATATTGAAGAGCAGAAGCAGCGAGCTGAGCTTAAAGCGAAACAAGATCCTACAGCGGTGTGGTGTCCTCACTTTTGCTTATTTCAGAGAAATTAAGGCATATCTTTTCCTGCATTATCCTTTATCCATACCTTTTAGGCACCTGAGAGCCAGCCTGCACAAAGCGGCTCCAAAGAAAATATCTCGAAAGGTGGTGAATCTGCTGGAGGTAGTCTTTCGTCTGTACATCCTTCTCTTCTGCTTAAATTATATCTATATCCAGATAAAACTCTGCCATGGCATTCGCAGAAAGAAGGCACTTCCGCTGGTACTGTGGAACCATCTTCCTCTAAAAGTTTGTAGTCTGTCGATCTGTGTATTGCGTCTACATTCGTACAGTTTTACTTCAAATTTAGGCAAAGCCGACAGTGGGGCTTTGGAGAAACCCGATAACGATGCAATGGATATCGAAGCAGGAGAATCAGAGGATGAACACCGTGAAGGGGCCGGTACACAGAAGATCAGTCATGCAGAAAGTGGAAACGCTTGGAACGAATGGACTGGCGTGTCTCCTGGTGCATCTGGTCCAGGAATGCGCGGTCGTCCTCATGGTGTAGCGGGAGGTGAGTATTCCTAATTGAATGAGTCTCTTCGGTTTTTATTTTCAAGTTGAGTTGATCACTCCTATGCAGGTTGATCAACTGGCAGGCCAAACTTTTCTCATTCTAAATTCAGTTCCTGACACAACATGACAGTGTGTCGTTCATAGGTGGACTCCAGGATTAGACCGAAGGTTGAAGTAGGGGAACATTGCTTATTAGGGAAGGCGGACCTCCTGAGGGTGCGGACTGTATCGCAATCGTAAGTGGAGGATGCGACCGCGGCGATCTAGTATGGCTTTTTCTTGGCGCACTTGGCGATTCACGCCCACAGACTATCGAACCATTTGCCGCAGATCTATACGCAAGGAGTGATTAGGTAGTAGAGAGAGCGTAATATTGAAGAGGGCACAACGATGGGAGTCGCATCAATGCCGAGATCAGCCCGAGCCGGGAAGCAAGAGGTGCTCCCTTTTCTCGGGTTCTGGGCCCTTTCTCATGGCTTTTCCTTCTTTCTTGTACCACTCATCATCCCTAACTTAATTTGAATGGGTTGCTTTTTCATCGTCAATTCTGCCTTTAATTCAGACGGTTCCTAAGTGTTGAGTATGGCTGCCAAAAAATCTTTCAATCTTATTACGACAATCTCTGCCAATTGCAGTTACAGGTCCTCCAGTGCCACCACCTGGAATGCGTGGTCGTGGCAGCTTTCCGAATGCGCCTCGAGGCTTCCCTCCAATGCCTGGACGCGGTGGTGGCTTCATGACTCCTCCACTGAACAGGAATGACAATGGACCCGCGACTCGTGGCGGTTTCTTTTCAGCGCCGCCGGTACGCGGTATTCGAGGTGCGCCTAATCTTAGACGTGGTTTACCAATGGGTGGTCGTGGCGGAAGTTTTCCACCGCCTACGACACCACCATCCGGTTTTCGAGGTCGTGGGGCTTTCCCAGGGAGATTTCCAGTAGGTCCACGAGGCGGTCCACCTTTTGGCCTACCTGGTCGTGGTTTCCCACCATATGGAAGACCGCGCGGCGGATTTGGTCCACCGATGTGATCGTTTAGTCCAGCAGCTCTTGCCCAGTCGCAAGTTGGCTGAGCCGACATGTGTCAACGTCTCTGGTATGTAATGCGTTGTTACATTTACATTCATTTGTTTTTCTTTACTTTGTGTTTCTGTTATCGGTCGAATTGTTTATACATATAAATTTATTCCATTTGTTTTGTTAGCGATAGTGGTCTACCGTTTCATAAGTGTCATGACTGAAAGACGTCCATGTCTTGAACAAGTGCAGTGCGGTTTATTTATTGTAAGAATTCAAGTCATCTTTCCGCTACGTATTAGCGGAATTAAATGAGCGGCTTGGTATTATCGATTTAAGAATAACTTTAAGAGCAGTTCTTCACGAAAGGCTATTCTGATATTTATGTATCGAAGAAACCCTGCATATCCAATAAAACAATGATTCCCCAGTAAACAATACTTAAAAGGTCTGATCCACGACATATCGCAATTTGAAGACAGTTCATGCACTTTACTCGTATTTGATGAAGGTGAAGAATGACCGGCATCTCAGTCAAAATAGTGAGTTAGCTGGAAAGTTCAAAGGTGTGTTCAAAAAAAAAAACAACCGCGATGAACTTTGCATTGAATTGCGGATGGCAGTAATGGTAGATGGTGTGTGGAATGGTAAATGGTCTGGGTATTTAATAGATTCCAGTTCACGCGTAGATTTTAGTGACAGCTGTGCGGGACTTGCAGTGGTGGCTCTTTTGCGGTCGACGCACTACTTGCAACTCGGTCCTTTGACCTGCCTCAGTTCCACGCTCTCGTCTGCGCTCTATCGCTTTATCAGCGGCTAATGACGCTGTGGTGTCACACATTTCAAAATTGCCGCTCTGTAGTTGGCTAGCCCTACAAGGCTTAGCCCCGAGCGCCTTCCTCCTTGGGTTTTGGAGCCGAGCCAGGCGCCATCCTCTGATCCTCTGTGCTCTGCGCCATTCGTGGCAGGTCCATAGAAGAAAGTCCAAGTAGTCCGTAAACCCGTAGTAGTTTTTACAATGTACATGTGCTTATGCACTTCTTTGGACTGTTCACCTGGAGAGAGAAGTTCCCGTCATTGTTAATATGTGCGGATTAACCCCAAAATCAACAGACCGCTTTTGGGAGGTGATCCCTACTACAATTGCTCCAAATGTTATTGTGAGATGTGAAAATAACTGAGGAATATTTTGCTACAGTAATTGAAATAGGCTGTCAGGTAGGTGAAATACCCCGTTAAAGTTAGGGTGGATTAGTGTTGTATACAAATTTCCATGCCTCTAAGGCTGTGCAGCAACGCTTTCTCATCTACGACTGGCTATGAAAGGAAGCTGAAATAATGTTCCGATAACTCGCTCTGACGGCTTTGGGTTTTGGGTAACACTTTCGGCTGCGAAATGAGCGAAAAAGCAGCTGAGATACTGAAAGAAGTCGGGGTCCAGGGAAGGTGAGGTCTTGCGTAAGAGATTAGACAAAAAACAAATGCATACCAGGAACATCGTCGACGAAAATACCAGGTAGGTGACCTTGTTTAACACTCGGGTTTTATTTTTGGGTGAATGGCTGTTCAACTCTAAACGAGTTCACCCCTCTTGCAACTGTACCCTATGTAGTCGATTGCTTCTACGAAGGCTCTCCAGTGCTACGGTAACAAATTTGAACGAGGCAACTCTTGCTGATAACTACGGTATCTAAAGTGTCCTGATGGAAGTATTGAGCCTTCGCCAAAACAGTGTTCGGGGTATAATTACCGAATTGGCATCCGCTTTCCCCTTGCTGCTTCTCATCGTCCACTGCGTCATGTTCGAGGAGCAAGCACATCCCTTCACAAGTCAACTGCATATTGTATCATCATCAAACAACTGTGGATTGCTGTCGACTGGCACCGAAGCCAAGTTGCTACTGATAGATCACCTTCAAAAGGGTTATTTGATGAACCGTCACTAAATGACTATCTGAAGGAGGAAGAAATTGTAGACTTGGAAGGCTCGTCGTTCTTTCTTGCAATTGAGTGCCATATCGGGTTCGAGGAATAGATAGATCATCTTCAAAAGGGTTATTTGATGAACCGCCACTAAATGACTATCTGAAGGAGGAAGAAATTGTAGACTCGAAGAGACAGTAAAATCCGTAATTGATGATGAGAAGGGTGAATTCTGAGTGTGGGAATAGGTTCCATTTGGAATAATGTATAACACAGAGCGGCGAAGAGGCACATCGGAGATGGGACTTGAAGAGTTTACACTATGTCGGTGCGGTGTTGCTTACGTCGCCCTGATATTGTGCAAACAACTGCTTCGCCGGGATTAGTTGCTGTCACTACTGCGGACTATGGTATCAAGCCGACGACCTCAGAGTTATGTTTGGCTTTTGTCTTCATCGTGGACCTTTTGCGAGATACATAGGAGTTATCTAAGATCACAGGGTGTAGGGATTAAAATCCCAGCTCCATTCCAGATGCGTTACCGCCTTCGAATCGTCATATGAGAATCATCCACCACAACCTTCCTCGACTATGCAACAGTACATCGCGTTGTGATCGGCCTTTTTTTCGTTGCAGTTTGCCTGGAGAGTTCAGGTCAAATGTGAGATGGTTGTACCATGACTCAAGAAGTACAAAACGCCCATCAGTTAGCTGGAGCCCCGCCCAGAGTGAGCGTTCTTTGGAATAAAAGGCACCAACCACAAAAGTTTCAAACTTAGTTCCGAAGCAGCCGAGGGACTGGGGAAGAAACGCGTGAAGGTATGGACAAGTAAGCTAGATCGAATTAGGGAGACTCACCTTGGGTGAGGGGGGCGTTCTCTGAGAAAGCGGTGCTTTATGAAAAAATTAATAATTCGGTTCGGAGAAATCTTACAGAGTAGAAAAAGAATTCTTGTAGGGAAGCAATGTTTGAGCAACGTCAAACATTTTGGGAACAACCCAAACATTGGCACAGCAAATGACGTTTCCTACAAGATCTCATATTTCTGCTCCAAGATGACTTAGACGCCGGAAAGGAAGTGGATAGAAATCAGAGAAGGAGGGGAGGTTAAATATTGATGCTGAGCGTGACAAACACCGGAGTGGGCGGAGTTTGCAACCAGGCCCATAACTCGGTTCTGAGAACCGGGGAAGAGTGGGTAGGTGTTGACGGAGGAAGGTGGGTCACTCGCTACTGGCGGGCGGAGCATGCACGAAAGTGAGCGGAGATAGCCACGCAAAGTCATAACTCGGTTCAAAGAAGTCCCGGAGCCGGGAAAAAGTGGATAAGGATTATAGAAATGATAACGGTCATTTTTCATCAGTGGGCGAAGCATACACCAAAATGTGCGGGGCTTGCCACGAAAATCCTCAGCTTGATTGCTGTTCCTACAAGGTCTCATAATTCGGCTCTAGATAACTTAGAGACTGGAAAAAAGTGGATAGAGTTCAGAGAAGGAGCGGAGGGTAAATATCAAAGCTGGGCGTGGCAAACATCGGAGTGGGCGGAGTTTGCAACCAGGCCTATGATTCGGTTCCAAGAAGTCCCGGAGACCGGGAAAAGGTAGACAGGGGTTTAGGGAGTGAAGGGGCTCAAGTGCTATTGGCATGCACAAAAGTGGGCGGAGCTTGCTAAGATTTCATAACTCGGTTCCCTTAAACCTCGGAAAATCATAAAAAGTGAAAACATGTTGACAGAGGAAAGGGATTACCCTGCTATCGGTGGGCGGGACATGCATCAAGGGGGGCAGGGTTTGTTGCGTTTCCTACAGGTCTCTAACTCGATTCCTACAAGTTTCAAGGATGGGAAAAAATGCAGAAGGGTTGACGGAGGAAGGGGGTCAACTGCTGTTGGCGGGTGGAGCACGCATAGTAGTGGTGGAGTTCCTACAAAATTTGTAATTAGCTACCAAAAAGTCCTGGAGATTGGGAAAAAACCGACAATGGTTGAAGAAAGAGTGATGGTCAAATGCCTTTGGTGAATGGGGCTCGCGACAGGGTGGGCGGGTCCTAAATCCAGAGTTGCATTACAATCTAGAGATAACACGAGTACTGAGAAGAAAGCAGATAGAATCTAGCCAACAAGGTCAAATGCTTGTGGCGCATTGAGCTAAAATTGAGAATCTTGCCGCACCGTTCCGTATCGTCGCAGAACTAATTTGTGCACGCAACTGCGTGCGGCGCCAACTGGTATTGTAATAATGAAATATGAGTAATCTGCATGAACCGACTCATTGCATCAGATCAGTGACCTCCACCTTAGTTTTCTATGTATTAGGTAATGCTGACGACTGGGAAACTTTTATTGTATGATTTTTGACACCTCTGGCTTCGCCTACTTGCTTGCAGTCGACGCAATATGTCACGGGCGATGCTTTTCCGCAATGCACTCGTGCTCCAATCGATCGCAGGTGTTTTGATGTGAGTAGAAGAACAGCTCAGCTGAAGGGGGCGCACGGGCACGGGAGATATTCTGCTGGTGACTGACATTAGGGAAGACGAATGTGAGCTTGACGCGGGGTGGGGTTGTGTGATAAATCCGAGGGCCATTCGCACTGTACAAATGAGCTCGCACAACTGGGGCAAGGCTGTTGCGGAATTTATCGAAGTGTCTTTGAGAACTTTCAATTTGATGGTCTCCCTAGTTTTTTGCGTATTTGAATGGACGGCACCGCATATCATCAGCAGAGTTTTCCCGCATTGTGCTGCAATCGCTCGTGGGTACGGAGAAGCCCCATTTTAAACCTCTTGTCACTCTCTAGGTTCCCTCACTATCCTACTTACTGAATAGTGCTTCGTCTATGGAACTGTCGGGAAGTTCAGTACTAACCATAGATCTGCAGACCAGGTCTATTGTGGGATGAGGGTGGGCATGTCCCAAAAAGTGCAGAACATACATCGGCCAAGCAGCCCCGTCCACAGGGTTGCATCGAAATGGGCGGTACTGGCGACGAAATTTTCAGATTTGATTCCAAAAGAGCCTAGTAACCGGGGAAAATGGTTTATGTTGCATTGAAAATCAGGTCGAATTAGTGAGACGCACCTCCAGTTGGCGGGGCGTTCTCGAAGTGTCGGGTACCCCACAGGATGCCCGTCCGCGGCGAGAATGCAGAGACGCAGCGCGTGCTGCAGCGATTTGGCGTTAAGTTAAATAGGTGTGCTATAGTAAGTCCCACATTGCACAATTCCCGGTGCGATTCGTCTTTGACCCGTCTGCGCCTCTGCCATCTCGCCACTCGGTGGGCCTTCTGTCGGGTACCCCGAGTGTTCGAAGGAGTATTCCACCGGAGTCGAAGTCGGAGATCGAAGAAAGGGATACCTACCGAGGGAAAGATAGGCGGACTCACTAGGAGTGCGGATTGAGACGCTATCCTCAGCGAAGGATAT
>KZ348903.1:4913-15528 GCA_002352805.1 Teladorsagia circumcincta | reverse complement strand
CCCGAACTAGGGGATGGGTCCCCAAAACTCTGCCTCTCTGGACTCTTCCCCTATTGTTTATCACGAGAGTTGCGTCATCGACAGAGCAGAGATGCAGTTTTGGGGACCCATCCCCTAGTTGGGGCTTGCTGCACCTGGCCCCTGGGTAAAGCCGCCCAGGCGTTAATGAGATTAGCAGCGATGGGACATTCAAGTGAGTGAGCCAGTTGCAGTACTTGAGAGTGTGCCTCAGGGAGGAAAAAGATTGTGAGAGAGGATGTAGGCAATTTTTGTTCTCCCTAGTTTTTACCCCTTCTTCTGTGGTCCAATTGTTACCTCATCGCGGTTTTTGGTATGCTCCGTTTCGAATGTCTCCTCAAGGTAATGAGCGCCTCGACAGGGATAGGGGCCATTTCTCGAGTTCCAGTCTTTTTTTCTTCATCCCTGCCTCACTGACACCTCTTCCTTGATTTTTAGTTGGTTGTCCTTTCATGGTAAGCTTTGCCATTAACGATGCCACACGATACACCTCATCCACTTGGACTTGTTTTTTTTCAGCTGCGTCCAAATCTGTCGCTTTACTCGCATAGTTTCAAGGTCACTTTCATCAATAAAGCCTACTTGCAAATGACTCGGATCTGATGTTTTAATAGCATGCCAAATACGTGTCGCGCACGTCAGCACAATCAAAAAAGTTACGGAGCTATGCGATTGCTCTCATAAGCCAGATCTCTACTGGTTTGTCGCGGCAGAAAACGACCGATTAAGAATTGGGTTATGGATGCATACGAGTGCATTAGCAGTCGACATTTCTCTGGCATCTCCAGCCTTCACGGGCATTGCCCCAATAGCAAGTAGTGAAGGCTGAATCAACGCGTTTCTCTGACTTAGTGTGAAGTGGCAGACCGCAATCGCAGTGTCATTTATCATGGTCATTTCTGAAGGGAAGCAATCTTTCACTCAAAATCTGTGCTGATATTGAGAAAGGTCTCTAGCAATGTTCTTTCCTCTGCAATTTTTCGGCTCCAAAGTCTTTCTTCTTTACTGGAATCATCGTTTCAATCGTTACCGAGAGCTTTTATTTAACTTTATAAACTAAATTTCAGATGGTCAACTTGAACTGTCACTTTTAAATTCAGCAACTGGATTGGGCGCTCATCCAGTAAGGTGGGGCATGACGATTTAGAGCGTGTAACGCGTTAAAAACCTTGGAAAACATTTACTTCATTGTAAAGGCTTAGGCCTAAGCCTTGGAAGGGAGGAAGACCCCCGTGTCCGTGAGCAATCCCCGTTTTCCCCGAAGAGTCTTCCCCCTTCTCGTAGGCTTAGTCCTGCCTGATCAATAGGTGAATACCACTTTTTAGAGACATTTATGTCATCCAGCGCAAGAAAACACGAATAAAACAAAACATCTAAAGAAATAACCTATGAAGAAAGCTGACAGCAGCTCGTAACTTTAAAGGACTCCTTGAGCCAAATTGGCATTAGAGCAGACAGTGCACCGCAATGCCCCACCTTACTGGATGAGCTCCTTGGATTGTTTCAAATTTTTTTATGAAGTTATAGGGAGGTGCTGCTTTCTCTCGCAGCACTCCTCTTCAGTTTCTGAGTGTTCATACACAATAATCTCACCAATCATATGATAAGCAACGGCCCGCATTCTGAATTCCGGAGTGATTCCTGTCGTATGCGTGCAAAGACTACATTAGTTTCTGCAAAAGCTTTGGTCACATGTATGAATAAGGATTATACCAGTTTTTATTAGCGCTTCGTTTAAAGCTTCCAGTTTTTCAGTTTTGCATATGCTAATGGCTTCCGGCGGAATTTCCGCAAGTTAAAGTGTTGCCAACTTCAGAACCTTATGCTGTTTGACTCAAAATGTCGTTACCGCTGCGCTGCATTCCTCATCCGAGAATCGATACTGGTTTGGATCCCACCATGATGTCCCATGATGCCACCAATCATTGATAACAATTGTTCAGTGCATGTTCGCAACGCAGTTCAGCAATGCAGCACAAGCATTTCGTTATAGGAATCCTTTTTCCTCTACAAATCTTGAAAACCAAAAAGGTTGGTGAAAGGTCGGGAACAATTGGAAATTGCGACAGGCCTTGCGTGTGTCAGTCCTATCTTGCCCCACACTGAGCTGACGACCACTACACACGAAATCGATACGAAGTTAGACATTATTGCGTGTTTTCGCTCGATTAGGCAGCTTTTCCTCAAGCGAACGGAAATTAGAAAGTGGTGTGCTACTTGCTTTCGTCTTGCACGATTGCTCAGGAAAAAACGTTGATTCGCAATTTAGATTACCAGAAGCGCCTTGTGGCACTTCAAAAACCCTCACTCATGAGCTTACTGCCGTAACCCGCCCTTTCGTGGCCGCCGTCACAGCACTACTTGATTGAATTTGTGCTTCATCAGTGTCGTTTCATTTCGTCTATTTTGCGATGCTGTTATGAATAGCTGTGTCTAGTTGACTCTTTCGTATTGATGCATCATGGAAAATTACTCGATATGTAATATTTGTAGTTGTTGAGTATTTCTGCTTATTTTTATTCTGTGACTGAGGTCATAGCTTTTGGATACTTATCTTGCTTATGCTCCAGAACGGGTATGTTGTCAGAAGTTCGTCAAGAAACTGATCTGACGAGTGAAGCAGATCTAAGAGCGGCTGAAGTTGTGCGACCAGAAGATGTGTTAAGGCTCAATTCCATCACCCAAGGTAATTTCCATGTTCGAATATCCATAAATCTTGACATTACGGACTGGTCGGAGTCTATCTCTAGCCACAACCACAATGTTATAATCACTTGACTGACTAACGTTTCGGCCGTGTCGCCTTCGCCACAGCCTGGGAAGTCAGAGGTAAATGCGACTTACCCTCCAACCTCAATTTCTTGCCTAGTCTGGAACGAATTGCTCTGAAGTTCGAAATAACTTTTGGAGGTTAGGTTGCATTAACGTTTGACCTTCCAGGCTCTGACGAAGGCGACATGGCCGAAACGTTAGCCAGTAGAGTGATTATAACGTTTTGGTTGCGGTTATCGGAGCACTCCAATCAGTACGAGATAATTTTGTTGGTTCATGTTTCCTCCGTTGTTGGAGAGATCAAGCTCTTCTGTTTCTATCGAACTTGTTAGTATGTAAAATATTGCCGCGTCTACATTCATCCCACATCTTTTTCAATGGTTTTTTTCATTCATATCGAGTCAATCTATCAACATTTTTGTCTAATATTATGTACATGTCTGCGCAGACCTTTCCAAAAAGAACGCCAAATAAATCAAACAACGCGATTTCTCCGCGGAGGCGCACGCGATATGCGTCATGCCAAAAGGGATGCAGTTTTGTAGCTAATTAGCATATGCAATATTCTGAGTGCTCAACACTGTTTCTTTCTGACAGTAGCCGCTGTTCAGTTTTTTTTTCTTCTGATATACTTAAACTGACAGTTCTGGTAAAGTGCTCGATGATTAGGATAGTGGAATCCATTCCCAGTCAAAACAAAGTCTTGTTCTTGAATTTTCGGCTTTCTAATTAACTATTGAAAAAGTTGTATCAATGAATCATTTCTTGCATTAGTTATTTGCATGCTGTTTTCAGATTATCTCTGTAAGCCTTCGGCCAACATTTACGATATAGAGTTCACCAGATTCAAGATTCGAGATCTGGACACAGACCAAGTGCTGTTCGAGATAGAAAAGCCGTCGGGTTCGTTTTTTTTTCTTAAGACCAACTTTTAGTTCGTGATTTACTACAGGTAAAACATATGTTTTGTCGTGCTTGAAGTACACAATTCTTTGACGTTATTTTCTTCTCCAATCTCATCTTTTCAATGTTTTCTCCAGGTTACTGGGTTCACTAATTTTTTTTCGAAGGTGACACCTCTGTAAGATTCATGTTTTCATAGTTTGAAAATTTACGTTTCAGACGATGCTTCTGAACGCGAGGACCAGCCTACTGAGGCGGCTCGCTACGTACGCTATAGGTTTTCTGAGGATTTCTTGCATTTGAAAAGGGTCAGTCGTGTTTATCAGAAACTTCATTTTCTTTTGTGTTATGACGATGTTATTCGGTGCGACTTTTCTGTTAATAAGCGACCTTGTTTCTCTACTAAAGATCCTTCGTCGCTTGCTTACGAAAGACATGAGCAAACGACGAATGTCGATAAAGTTAAGCTCGAAGAACTTTTTTTATGAAATCCGTGATGAAGACAGTAAGGATAGTTTTCCTATAAAATCAATTCATCCTGGTGTGAAACAAATCAAGGGAGGCTTTGTTATATTTCAGCACTAGTGTTTGCGTTTGATGGATTTGTGGAACTTTTTCTAGCTTTGCGTTCTCTTTCTTTCTCGTTTCTCTTTTTTTATGAACAAACAGCTTCTGATATGAATTCGTTCAGTGTCGAAAAAGAACTTTTCAGGTTGGTGCGACGGTTGAGTTTGTAGTAGGAAGTAAACCGATCAACAAATTCCGGATGGTAGAGAGACACTTTTTCAAAGTGAGTTACTTATTTGTTGCTATTTCTGTTCGTATTCTGTTGTTTTGAAATCATATGAGTGTGCTGTGAAATAAGAAAGACCTACCTTGATGGAAAAGTCGGTGGCCCAGATTTCGCACAGTTCGAGGTGGTTGCCCTTTTTTTCTATCGGCTCCAGCTCCTTGTGAGGTCTCATTAAATTGCCCTTTAACGCTGTACCTGTTTTTTTTTGTTGGAATTTCTCATTTGCTTGCTCCGAAGAATTCGTGACAGGGTTTGTCTAGGCGGATTGAACCCTTTTTATATCTGACTCGCTACTTCGGGAACGCGCTGATTTACCCAAGGAGATTCTCAACTTTGGCTTTCTTATGTTGATGGGATTGCTAGTGCCTTGTTTTGGGAATAGTGAAATCTTAGAAAATAGCGAAATGATAGATTCAGGTAACAGTGAACTCCCATGTTTTTGGTAGCAATATAATTATTTCTAACATGTTTTATGGTGATTATCTTTACCTCGTGGCCGGAGGACGAAGCTCTGAATCATTCTGTTCATGTGATGTGTTTTATTCTGAATATGATTTACCTAATGGATGCCGTTTCTATTCTGAGAACTGCATGCAAGTCATAAATCAATGCCGCGAGGTAATTGCGCTGTGGGAAAGGCTTCGGCCATTTCCGAAGAGGGAGCTTACCGTAAATGAAGTATGGTGGACGTGGGAAGATTAACTCGTCAAGGGAAGTGACGGGCACTCTCGTCTGACCCTGCTCAGACTCTAAGCTATCAGAAATAGTTGTCTTCTCATAATCACCGTTAGAATCTGGAGAGTGTCAACTAAATCGAGAGGGGCTGAGCAACAGGCTGAAAAGTTCCTTCTGAGCTATTATTCTTGAATTATTACATCCTGATTCTTCTTTTATCGAGTAAAGCTGTTTTCTTCATCGCATGCGCGTAATAATGCATTGCATACAGCATGATGGTGCATTAGTAAGTGATAGTTGGGGTGTAAAGCCTGTTGTGTCTGGGATTCTACAGTTGTTCGAAGGTACGTTGCAGTTTTGCAGAAGATTTTACTTCCAGGACCGCCTTTTGAAGAGTTTCGATTTCGAGTTTGGGTTCTGCATTCCAAATTCGAAAAATACCTGTGAACACATCTACGAGTTTCCACATCTTAGTCCTGAACTAGGTGCGTTTCTTACTATGTATTTGTACCAATGTTACATTTCTTCTTTCGCCTTTCATATTGCTCGATGTTTTTCGTTCTACATTTTTTTTCGCTTGTTATTGCAAATTGTGCGCGGTCTCCAGATCATTTGAGCGCAGAACAATCCATACGAGACGTTCAGAACTGGGAGATTCTACAACACTCCCAGGGGTTACAGAATTCGTCAACTTTTCCCATTCACATTTCTTTCTTCTAGCAGTCAAGTAGAAAAAGTTGCCCTTAGCGTATCTCCGCTCAGAACGCGAGTAATACGCTTAATTTTCCCCATGCCGAGCACAGCGCGCACAATGAAAGAAAAATTTTTGCGCGTTATCTTACTAAAGGGCATCTACTTGAAAAGTAACATTCTTGAGATCGATGCGCAAGTAATACGGTCCGGGATGTGGGTGAAAAAATGTAAAAAAAAGGTCCTCAACAGAGCAGAACCTTCCTCCACGACTTGTTTTGCTCATTCAACTGTATTTCAAGTATCCTCTCTACTGACAACCGAACAGTCGTTTGAAAGTCTTATGGGGAAGCTATGGGGAGTTAGATCTCCCTAACGCGCAAGGCAGCCGTTACAATCATTTGACATAAGAAATAAAAAATTAGAGGCATTGAACGGTACGGCATCAAAAAAGCAACAAATTGGGATGACCAAAAACCCTTGAGGTAGGGCCCTGTATTGCCAATGATTTTCGGCGTTGAAGGAGCTCACAGCTATGAGGTGACGGTTTAGCCGTGAACCTGAGTGGAATTGAAATTGCAGAAAGGTCATTCAATTCGAGAATGCTGAGTTATGGGCAAGTGTGGCAGTTATGAGTAGCAAGAGCCACGGTTTCGGATCTTGTTTTTTTTTCGCCAGAGATAGGATTCAGACCACACTCCTCGCTTACCTGGCTGCGTACTACCAGTTGGACTATTGGGACACCATTTCACCTAAACTCACCTTTTGACGGTTATTTACCGTAGCACATTACCGCCATGTTGGATGAGCCAGTTAACCGACATCGGCACTGGGACTTTTGGACTGTGGACGTGGACTTTTTCCATTGTTAGTGAATGAAATGAAAGTGTGAAAACAAGTTGAGAACCTAAAGCAGCACCTCCAGATGGGTTCACATTTAGGCTACTGATGAAAAGACAAGATGCGTGACCCCCCTGTCGAAAATATATGAAGTTTCGCTGAAGCAAAAACTCATGCCAGACTTTGTTCGCAAAGTCTGGCATGAGTTTTTGCAAATCGAATGTTGTACTAGCGAATCGAACTTTGCACCAACGAGTCGAACTATGTACCAGCGACTCAGTAGTGGCGAGACCTAACGTTCAAAGGAATTACCGTCACTTTCAAACAGTGTCACTGGACAGTAAACACATTTTGAAAGTGGCTGGACTTCCTTTGAACGATGGGTCCCGCCACTATTAAGTCGCTGGTACATAGTTCGACTCGCTGTTGCATACTTGGAATCGCTGGTGCGAAGTTCGATTCGTAGACGCGACGTTCGATTCGCTGGCACAACGCTAGTATTCGCTAGCGGATCGCTCGTAATGCGGATCCGCTCTTTAAAGGACGAATTTGCGATCAGAGTGAAAGTCGAGTTAGGAGTGATTAACCTGGTTGAGGGACCCGCGCACCTCCTGAGGGTTCGGGCTGAAGCGTAACTGGCACCGAAGGAGTTGACCTCGTTGACTTATTAAGGCTCAAACTCGGCGCGGCTGGCCAGTGCACGCCCACCGTCTATCTAGTCACTCGCCACCGGTCTATACGTGGCGAGTGATTAGATAGTGGAGAGAGCGTTATGTTGGAGAGGGCACAGCGGTGGAAGTCGCATCAATGCCGAAATCAAGGGGAAAGGAAGGGCTCCATTTCTCGGGTTCTGGGCCGTTTCCCAGGATTTTTCTTTCATTAGTGTAAAACTCATCATCGCCAAGTCAATTTGAAATGGGTTGCCATTTCCGCGTGAATTCGTCCTTTAAGTTGAATACATTCCAGTGAGGGAAATGGTGGAAAGCCCGTACGAGACTCGCTCGGATAGCTTCTACTTTGTGGATGACCAGCTCATCATGCATAACAAAGCTGATTATTCCTACGATGGCTAACCGGTGAAAAAAGAGCATCAAACTATAGTGAGCGGATTAACTCCAAGCTCGGAGGTTTCATTTTGATTTGGCAATGCTATAACAAGTTCTAATCATTCTTGTGATACTAATCGTAGATTCTCTTCTATCCACTTAGTCTAGCAACACTATATGAGACTGTATCACGTGACGTGTTTTTCTATGATGTATCACTACAAATTTGCACTTTACATGATTTTGTAATGGTTATTTACTTCAATTTTCTATGGTTCGGATTTCTTTATATCTGTGATGACGAAAATTTACCGACAGTTTTCACAATAATTGCTTCCGTGGAGCTTTAAAATGTTTCAATTATGTATGATAAGTACATTAACCGGCTCTATGGTTTTTGGTACCAGTGGTTGGATCTCTTCGGCTTCTTTTTGACTTTCCTTGAGCTTTTGTGCTATGTGTTGAAATTGATAAATATAGGTTCCTCAAACAAGGCATTAGCGATTTTCATCTTTTCAGATTTGATCTCAAATAACTCGAAGAAATGAGTGATTTGGTCCACCTCCAAGATTCCTTCTCTGTAAGACCCGCGTCTACTAAGCACCATCTATAGCTACTGTACCACGCTTACATAATGGCAAGTGTGCAAAAGATGCAAGTAATCTCATTTTTCTGATTGAGAAATCATTTGAGAACTACACTCAAAAATGGTGATATGTTTATAAAAATCTAATGACACAAGCAATTGACAGATCTTCATCAAAATGCTCATATGTTCACAATCAAACGCATTATGACTAGAATGCTGTGTGAAAAGAATAACTTATCACGTCCCTTATGCACAAATATGGAATGTAAAATGTACAAATATGCAATATTGGCTTTTTAGAAAATCCACCCCGACTGCTTGAACGAATCCTTTACAACCATGAACCATTATTGTTACACTCAGTCGTTGAGGGCATTTATTATTCTCGTCCTTGCCTTCTTCGACACATGAGTGGCAACACTGAGAAGTGAGATCATTTGTTTGGCGGTGTACTCCTAGAATTCGACTCATTTATTATCGCTCAGAATCTCTCCTCAATACAAAAAAAAAAACGAGAAGAGCGGGAGTGCAGACCACACATCGCAAGTAACGACTGCCAGGAGAAAAAAAGAAAAAAAAACACTTTTGCTTCGCCGTCGTCACTTGTAGCTTGTGGTCTGCCCTCGTCACTTTACGAAATTTACTCGTTTCCCAAAATAGAGGGTACTATATGTTTGTTCCATAAGGATGGCTCATTTACGCACTAAATTTATGTGTTACGGAGTGATAACAAAGGACTCACAGTATGCTTGCTTATCCATTCCTCGAGCCCATTTTCCGGTAAATAGAACGCCTTTATGTATCCTTCGACAAAAGCTGCATGTGGAACGGGACGAAGGCCACAGATTGGCTCGAGCTGTAAGAATGATGAAATTCGGAGAACATAGCTTTTCATTAAAGCAACAGTCTCAGAACGAATTTGAGGCGTTAAGCGGTCGGTAACGAAATTGTAGGTAAAGAGTTGACTGGTCATAAAGGAGAAAAACAAAGGAACCCGCCGGCGAAACCTTTAAACAGGTTTCACCGGGTGGACGAGTTGTCTGAACTACTTGCTTCGCCGGATTTCAACCGCATTTGCCCTAATACAGTTAGAGACATATGCATCATATAAAAGTAGAAATGCAACAATCAAATGAAATAAGCAAGCAAAACCAATGAAAAAGACGAGGTAATGATTGGAAAATGGGCGTTCCCTAAGATATTAGCGAACGCCCCTGTCAACGGCGTCTTCCTGGCTTCTTTGCGGCTTCCTAAGGTGAGTTTTTTGATTAGTGACACTTCCTATGGTCTTGATTAGGGCTAGCGCATCATTTCCATCCCATAGCAAAGAATTTTTAGAACCCTGCTGAGACTGTTGCTTTAAAACATACAATTGAGCAAATGAGAACTTGATCGGTTCAACTATATCATCTAGATGAGCGGCAGTATGATTAGCACCTATTCTCAAATGCCATATGGGGTAGTTCGCTAAGCCAGAAAGCGACTTATTCGCTGACCTGGCGTAAAGCCTTTTTCACTGCGAGAATCCCAGTTTACTTCAGATCAGCGGTGGAACTGGAGTTCCCGCAGCGAAAAAGCTTCGTGCTGTGCAAAGTGTAAAAGTCGCTCGTATAACGAACCACATTCGTGCCTGCCATATTTCGAATTGTTAGACAGTCTATTTGTTAATTATCTCCTTTATTCAGAGAAAAAATTCAGAGAACAGCGATTTACGTCGGGTCTGTGAGCATTAGCTCTTTTGCACACGTATTCATCACAACTCCGCAATAAAAATTGTTTTGCTCAACCACAGCCGCTAGCGGTAGTGTGTAGCACAACTATTGTAAGCTTCTTATCCTTGAGAAAAAAGTGTAAGTAAGGTAATCTGAGTGCTCGAGTTCTTTCTTTGATGTCTTTCTTGAAATGAAAACGAAAATGACCACCTTACTCGCCTACATGTTAATTTCCAAGGAGAGGCTGTTAATAGTTGTACTATACACCCACTATACTAGTGACTTAGTATCAAACTCAAACTTCTACCAACGAAATTCTCCACAAACCTTTAGTAATAAATGTTGGAAATCCAACTGCATCAATGCACGCCCTTCAGTTGAGCACTTACCACCTTCACAATATCTGTAACAAGAATGATAATTCGAAGTAGATGCTCTAGCATCAGGCGCCACGTCACATACCCTTGAACTAAAGCTTTGAAAGCATAATAAATAGTCCTATCCCATAATAATGCACGTCCAGCTTCACTAAGATGAATGCTTTCAGTAGCACGTTCCAACCGTAATGCGAACCCCT
>KZ348895.1:22114-34334 GCA_002352805.1 Teladorsagia circumcincta | reverse complement strand
ATAAACTTCCACTACCATGATCCACTTAAAAGCTTCGATACCTTTCCCTATCCAAAAATCAACATACCACTCCTCCTCCACCCTTGCTGGAAGTTTTTCAACAGAGGGCTATTCGACCTCTATCCCTAGTGGAAAATTTCATGTAAATTTGGCTTTCGAAAGAGGGAAAATGTGTCTAGTGAAAAGGCAGCGGGGCTACCGAGAATGTGGGGCCATGTGCATTCAGCAGCAAAGAGTATCCCCAGCTGCCAAGCAGTTCCGTATCAGCCAAACAGTTCCGTATCGCTTGCGCTGCGGCATCCGCCCTTTCGCCGTCTGATTCTGGCCGTTCAGCAGAGAAAGCGCTAATGTTGAAGAGGGCAGCATCTATGAGATATGCATCAATACCTAAATCGAGGAGCAAGCAAGTGGTCCCTTTTCTCACCTTTCAGACCGTTTCGCATATTTTTCCTCATCCCTGCACCACTTTCCGCCTCTTCCTTGATTTCTGAAGAGTTAACTTTTCATCGAACGTTTTACTTTAATCTGGTGGGTTTCCCGAGCCTCGTGTTGAGAAAATAGCAGAATAAACATTTTTCTGTGTAGGCCAACTTATTCATCGTGAGCTTTCATCATCAATATCCTAATGCAGCAAGAATTCATCATTTGTCACAATGTTCTCGAATTTCACTTCACTTAGCGAGGGAGTTTGATTAGGAATTCGTTTACGATGTGTTTTGGGTTGCAAATAATTTTCGGCGGAGGTGTTTTATTTCCTTATGACCTTGACATTTGACTACTTCAAACTCAGCCCATGTTTTTCACAGTAGGGTGTGTCTGCAGTGCAGACCAAACAACACAAGTGACGACATCTGACAAAAATCTTACGCTTGATGGTTTATAGTGACAGGTGATAGTTTATAAACGGTAGCTGTAATCACTGATAGTTGATAGACAATGCAATCAATTAATCTTTACGTTGGCAGAAAATCATCCCACTTGGTTAAGGTAGCGTCATTTTTTTCCGTCGTGAGCCTGCGCTGTGGGCATACCTAGCTGTCGGATGGAGTGGGTTCACTAATTTAGTTCCTGTCTCGTTAAACTCAGAGTTCGTCAAGCAAGGGTGTTGTCGGTCTTTTATGATTCTCACCATCCTTTCCTCTACCACCTCCTCCTTCCAAAAGCATTGAACACGATGACTGGAAGGCACGGCGATTTCGATGACATCATAGTGAATCAGACTTCTAAGCACACTGGTCGACGGACTACTTGAACTCGGTTCTTTAGACCGCCTAAACTCGATGCTCTCGTCTGCACTCTATCGTTTCATCAGCGGCTCATGATCATGTGATCTCACCCACTCGAACGTAGGCCATAGTGCAGTATCTCCCCCACCTGGGAGTCTTTCTCCCTACGAGTAATCTTAGCGCTCTCACTTCCCTCCTTGGGATTTGAATCCGCGCCGCCGGTGCCGTTGTACGTCTATGCTCTCTGCCATTCGTGACAGGACCGCAAAAGGAAGTTTAAGTCGTTTGTAAACCTCAGCGCACTTTGGGGTGTGTGGATTAGGTCACCTTCTACCACCGTTCCACCAAGGACATCCAATGGTAATGAGGTTTTAATGGAAGAATACAGATAGGAATCGATACGCGAATAGTCCACCAAATATGCCAAGTAACACAAACTTTATTAGAAACTCGCTTCTAAAATAGCAACCGGGTAAAAGGACAGCAGTATACTAACAGATAACCAAACCCAAAAAGAATTAAGTCCTGACGCTCCTTCAATCGATCCTTTATACACATGTTGGCGCGCGATCGGTAGACCACTCCTGGTCAGTTTCTCCACGATCTCCTTGACGAATTGTCGTAAAATGGCATCATCAGAACCTCTCTCGGTTTTCACGTGCCTTCAAATATTCATGAACTTAAAGTTTTCCAGTTTTTGTTTCCACGTGCCTTTCTGACAGCATCTTCCTCGCTTTGCTTCTGCTGGTATTCAGAATATGGACACACGTGAGAGTCTTTGCTGTGGCATACTCCAAATATGGCCGGCCACTGGGAATTTAAATCGTGCAGTAGTCGCAGGGAGGCTACTAGCGTAGAAGTTCCTTGATCGTGAGGTGTTCCGTCTAACGTATCTTCATAATTCAAAGCAAGCGTCTCTGGAATAAGCTGAAATGAGTTTGATTTATCAAGTCCGTTTTACCATTTTGGCAAATTTCTGGAGGTCGAGGGCCCCACCACATCTTTTAAATACTTCCGCCAGCAGACTGCGTTCCTTGGGGTGAGGGCAATGATCACGATGTCAGGGGCGGCACGGTTTTGGTGACGTCATCGAACGTCATTGGCAACGAAGACCTCTCAGCGCGCTTTTAGGGAATGTTGTCTTTTCGGTCGTGCCTGATTTTGAGAGTTGTTTTTTGCATGGTGTAGGGGGCATGCACAGAACATGGAACTATGGTCCGCTTTATGTTAGAACTGTGCTTTATGATCCTGAGCTGCATGCCAAAAAATGGTTTGAAATAGGGTAGGACTACACCATATTGATGCCAGTTTTTGGTGAGAACCTACTGACATGGGTCACTACCGTACCTTATGGGAACGAGACATTCATTACTATCCGATGGCTTGGAAAAGCTGGGCTGATCATGACCTGAAAGCCATTCCTGGTTAGGGCACAGTTAAGACCGCCTCTTGACGCCCATCCACCAATGATGTGCTATGATGTCATCAGATGCACAAACCCACATCAATGGTGATCATTACACTCAAATCACTTCTCTCCATACCTCGCTGTCTTTACATCAAAAATGAACGTCACATCGAATGTTATCTGTTTCTCCCCGGCTCACCCCGGAAGGACGTAAAAGCGAGATATAAACCCTGGACTCTGCTTATGCTCGGCTATATCGCGTGACAAGAACTCCACAACTCCTGTTTTCACTAACAACACGGAAAACAGCTGATTATTGCTCGTTCCGTGACCAAACCGGAGGAACCAAGCTTTTCCCATGAATAGAATATAGTTGTCCTTGAAGCTGAAAAGCGTGCCATTTTTGATGCTTGGAAGTGCTTTCCAAGAGCACAAGGGTTTTTGTTGCTCTGCTAGAGATTACGTATCGCTTATCAGTATGCTCTCGCGTCTGCTCCCTCTTCATGACCCCAGTAACTCTCCGTCATAGCCCTGTCCACCAAACAAAAGTGACAGCCCATAATTCTGGTATTTAATGGATACTTTCCCGTTTTCTTTACTAACTTTCGCCTTAGCACCTCTACTTAACTACGCCTAAGCACTAGCTTCCTTTTCAAGCCAGACAATTCTGAAGATTTGATCGTGGCCTTTAAAATTCAAATGTTTTAGCGAAAACGATTGCAGCCAGAAATGCTGTACCTGCTGATGACTAACTTGTTCTATGTGCTAACAAATACCAAGTGATCAGTGTGATCAGTTGCTGTGCGCTCATGCTCGCAAGGCAAAGGTAGCGCGCATTTGCGATTCACCAAATCCTTCGGGAAGAACACACCGTTATCTCGAGGCGCTCATGCATTTCTGATTTTCTCACGAGCACAGACTTTTTCGTAACACGCTGCATGAGAGCACGTTTTTGAATGTTTCAGGAGCCGTTTTTTATCCTCATGAAATCGGAACGGGTTCTTTTCAAAGAACTCATTAAAAAAATCTGCTATAGCGCGGGAAAGCGGACAACTTTCCAGCAAACCTATGTGGCATTTTGCGACGAGGTAGGCAGAAAGATCTGCTATCGTCTAAGAAAATAGTTTGCGTGATAGGGGGCGACACTCAATCCGTACATAAGCATTAGATTATCTTGTTAATATTTCGCCTTCTGGCAAGCCTTCTTTACTATGTTGCAGTCCTTACGTTGTTGTTTGAAGATTCGATATGTTTTTCCAACACTACTAACGCTTTTGCACTTCAGATTTGCTCTCTTTGGAAATATTCGCTCCATGGCTCTCTCACTCTCAGTTGCGCGTATTTTTTCCTATAAGTTGAGATTACGATAATTTGATCCTCATAGTACATGGTAGTAAAGGAGGAAAATGAGGCGACAATGAGGAAGAGCCCACAAAAATCTAATGAATCTCGTGAAACGAGACCTCTTTTGTCCGCAGAATTTGGGCGAGTTTTCAATTTAGCAAATGCTGTTTGGCGATGGACCGCGATGTAACTGACAACACGTCTAGATTACAGGCCACTTGTACAAAATGCGCCTCTGAATTGAAAATCGAAATGACACCGACATTGCAATTGCCAATCTATAATACATTTGAAGGGGCTGAGCGCTTTCGAAGGTGCGTGATTTTTAGGGTTTGAACCCTAGTGCATCACAACTACGTTTCGCCACAATAGCCGAGTAACTACTGTTTCCACTAGCGTATACAGGGATGGTCAAGAAATAAGGCACTTCGCCCATTGCCGACATCATCAAACTTTCCGTAACACAACGTGTCGCTGTTGATGAAAGTTTTACGACAAAATATCCCTTAGATGTCCTGCCATGAGTAGGAGCAGAACCTCCTCCACTGCCCTCACCGTCCTCAAAATATGACGTCATCTCCAGTCACCGTTTAGCTCAACAATGCCCACCGTAATCATTCCAACCTGGAGCAGCAAAAGAATTTCTCAAATCGGTTCATTGATGGATCGCTTCTTAGAGCCAGTAGCTGTGAGCATGCAAGACCCCTTCCGACCTGTATTACAGGTAATGTCGTAATGGTCCATGATCCGTCGAGGATCACGTTGAGCTCAAACTGTGCTCAAGGTCCCCATTGCAAATTCTGTGATGACTTCGGTGCAAAAAGTATCATAAGGTTTATTGAAAGATTATGATGAGCTCTTTGATATTAAGCTGGGTGCAGTCGATTTGAGTTTAGCAAAAAGCGGTTAATGCTGTCTAAATTGTGGAGTGAAGTGTCTTTTTTTAGCCACCCCTGTATGCCTTTTGTATTCGGCAACGAGTGTGCGTCCAGTACGAACTTCAAGAGACAAGCGACAGCGGCCTCCCTAAATGTCGGAATACCTGCCGATTAGCCGGTTAAAGTCATATCCTGTGAATTGTCACCAGTTCCAACTATCAATTACTAATGCTTATCACTTTCGAAGGCCAGTTATCGGATTTCTTTGGAGGTCATCGTCACGTATGCTGTAGATTCTTCAAAGTATACTTCAAATCTTTGTTCTTTGTGGAACCCCACTCAATTGTGCTCGCTGCTTTTAAACTGTACTTCTGGCCTTCTCCTCTATTTGTTCCCTCCTCATGAGACTGCTGTCCGGACAGTGTAGTTCTCATCACACGTGGTGATTCTGAAATCGCCATTTGAAAGGCATGATTGTGTTTGGTAGGGGGTCATAACGTTCACCGATGGGTGAGAAGCACTATGTTGATGTGGGTAGGGATAAAGACAGTATGATTCTAAGGGACTCTGCTTAAACCCTTTTGAATGCCCCACATACTTCTTGGTTTCTTCTTGGTATTTAGGGAAGTCGTGTTCAAGTCAACAAGTCTAGTAGTACCAATTAGTAATCTCTAGGGAGCCTGCTAGAGACGACAGAGGCCAAAGCGTTACTGCGTTTCTAAATGGTATGTGACAAAATGTTTCCATTGTCTGACCTCTGCTTTGCTTGATTTTTGAATTGTGTGACTTCTTTTTGATTGCTCTATTCTGCTTTTTGTCACATTTCGACATGAAACTACATATAAGCCACCACTGTAAAGAATCTGAGAAACTAACGGACAGTGAAGTTCTCATGGTGTTGTGGATAAAAATGCTGGCCGGAGTTCGCAGGCGTGTCCAGCGCCTTCCGTAGCCCACCGCCTAGTCCATAACTTATGCTTACCACTAATCACTATGCCTATGATCTTCCTGGATGTGTTAATCATTGCAAATACGCTCGAGTAGAAGGTTTTGATTTGAAAGCAAAAAAATTGATAGTACATGGAGCTCAAGGCTCACAATCATAATGAGCGCTCGTTCTGTCCTCGCCAGTGTCCCGGTTTTTGAACAATTGTGGAAGTGATCTGGATCAACATGAAGAGCACTCTCTCACTGATTGGATTGGATCTGCTCTTCGAAACGGCCTCCCTATACATTCTCAACGAGAATCAATATATGCTTCGTTTTTCGTATAATATAGCTTTTTTGGAGGTATAATCTCATTTGCTAGAAAGCAACTGGGAATACTCTCCGCGCTGGCTGTGCCGTGGTTTTTCGAAGTTCTCATGGTTGTTCTAGGGGCGTCACCTCATAACATGTGGATGAAATTCATTTCAAGCAAGAAGTGCTTGCTATCGTTTCAGGACCACTACTGTTTCATGACAAGCCCTCAATCGTTTAGTGCACCTTGCTTGAGCCAGACCACATTCAAATGTTTGGATGATTCTGCATTGAAGTTATGTGGGTAGCGCATTCCACAAGAGGAGAGCTCACATCCGATTACTTATCTAGAATATGCATTTGTACCGAAACCCGACAGCGCCCTTCCCATGCTTTCCTTTGATATGTGTTTTTTGCTATAGAACCCATCCGGTAATGAAATAGCACTGAACTTAGGGACACATTCCACGGGAGTAGGATCGAGAAGGTGAGGTTCAAACTTGAAGCCTCTCCACTGCAGCTCATTGTCCTGTATTGGATTCTTGTCATCTAGACCATGTTGTCAGCAGTCTCGACTCGGCTTTGGTCCCTTGCCAGAGAGGTCTTTCATGGTGTGGAGCGCTTTTCGAAACGATTTTCTTCATGCTGTAGGGGGTCTCACGTGGGTTGCAGGACTGTGGGTATTTTTCGCTTTTTTCGCGAGTGGGCCCCGAACGCCAAGGAATGATCGAAAAATTGCCCGCATTTGGCGGTTTTAATCGGGTTGCTATAAAAATTCAAGGTTGCTGATGGCTTCAGTAATGAATACGACACCTACTATTGGCGCGAGCAAATCTGAGAGCTCCATGCTAGAATGCAGAAATTTGGCCATTACGGGGATTTGAACCTTGGACCATTTATTAACCATTTTTTGACCCTCACCGAGGGCTACAAAAATGACACTCGGTTTTGTAGTCCACTCACGGTATCCTATAACATGCAGAAAATTATTTGAGGAAACGCTCCACTTCCTGGAAGACCTCCCTTGTAGGGTTTCCGTGCAACAAATCACTGGTCTCTTCGTTGAGAATGAAATAATTTGCTTTTCTTTCTTGCCCAGTTTTTTCTGGGATTGCACAGAGTGCTACTTTATTGAGTGTGCGGAAAAGGTCCAATTCACCGACAATTAGGTGACATCAAGCGGAAAAAACGCCGTGATTTTCGAAATTCGTTTAGTTCTGTTAGCAAAATTCAATTTCCTCTCATACACATACACCTTTGCAAACCCATCTGGTTTGTGGTCGAAACGGTCTTCTTCGTTTTTCTGGATCTTTCTGATAGCAGCCGAGAGCGTTTGCGTACCTGTAGATCGTCTTGGGAGTTAGCTGTGTCATAAAATTAGTTCAGTGGAGCCACTTTCAGCCGCAAGCTGCACCACCGTCATTCACTGCATTGGACTGCTACAGACCAGGATTGTCTGTCATCTTAGGAAAGGTTTTGAATCACGAAGACGCTCTCTGTAGGGTCCTTCATACAACCCTCCCTCTTCGATTATGATTTTATTCTTCTGCCATTTCCTCTCCTTTAGTCGATGGCGTCCATGGTGCCGTTAAATCTGTCATCACTCTGAACATTGAAGTAATCTCTTACGCGAATGAGGTTGCACAGTCCGCAATCGCACAAGTCATGTCACTTCAGTGATAGCGAGGGCGCAGTCGTTAGCCGTTGTTATGCTGTCTGCGTTTCGCTTGTGCGCAGTGCTCTCTCGCTTCGAATCTGTTCGCTTACCACGGCACCCAGCGCCTCTTAGTCAGTTTTTTAACTCATCCTCCTCCTGAAGAAGGGTTCACCATAAAGTGTTTTTGACAGTTTTCTTCTACTTTTCTCTTTATTAGGCAATCAATCAGCACACCCTTCAAGTTTGAACCTCATCTTCCCGTTTCTGCTTCCATGGAATGTGCATTTAAGTTCAGTGTGATTTCGTCACCAGAAAGGCTCTATAGCAAGAAGCACATATCAAAGGCAAGCTCGGCAAAATGGAGCCACGTCCTATGTTGAAGCAACACCCCCAGCAGAAGTCGTGTCGAAGAATCCTAGTGGGTGAGGTAGGGTAGCCCACGAGTATCACAGACGTGACCTTATCGCGGTTCGAAAGTGGGCGATAATAACGCTAGGGCCTTACAAACTCAACATTTGGCAACTAATCTTAGCATTCGGACGAGATTCCTCGCACGCATCCCCTGATACGCGGCGTGTATTACTGCGTTACGTTTAGTTCAAATGCGCGCTGGTTTGTGGAGCTATGGAGCAAGCAAGTACGTATAACTCGTCCGGCTCGACCCTCGAATTCGAGAGGGGGCATTCGTTAGTGGCTTCATCGACGATTTTCTTTGCTCCCTTGCTAATTTCTAGTCAACTATCTGGGCATCACAACACCATTATCGACCGCTGTAGACCCACAAATTTGACCTGGAAGTGTTGCTTCAAGGGATGGCCTCCGGAGAACTTCAGTGCAGGTGTTTCTTTCAGATTGTACCGGTGACTCCTGTTTAGTTCATTTATTCTGAATAAAGCACCGCTCGAGGCGGAACTGCACAGTGCTATGTACTAATACAGCTTTGCCAACAAGGGTGCATGGCGAACAAAGCATTCAGGCGTGAGAGGTTCGGCAGCCAGCAGACGCACTTCACTGGGTATGGACAGTGGTTCAACGCAGAATTTTTTTTACGCACGATCGGTCCCGGACGGGTATGGTCCACTAGGACAGAGAGCGACCTTTCCGCGCGCGTAAGTTTTCTCGCTGTGGGAACCGCGCGAAAAGCGGAAAAGTCGTTTCCTGTCCTAGTGAACCACACCCGTCTTGGACTTCTTTCGACCCTTCTCGAGAATTAACAGCACAACACATTTTGCGAACATGCTCCTTTTCGTTGAAATTAATTACCGCACAATTCTCACTATTACACCTGTTCCAAACTCAGCCTTTTATTGATTGAGCGCACTCATACTAGTTTGAACTATAAGAAGTGACACCTTTTGCGTTTCTTGAGAAATAGTGGCAGTGCTAGCGCGAACTGATCCCAGTACTCACAGCCTTCATTTCCAGGCAAGGCCCTTCTCCTACTTTCCTTCAAAACTGAAAATGGAGACAGATGCTTTCGCTTTTTTCAACGCCTTTTCACAGGATCACGTACTGACGTAGTTCGAGCCACGGGCCCTGAAGACTACGGTCCCTCACAGAGTTACTACGACGCTCACTTCCCCAAACCCCTCAAGACTCATCGCCTCTTTCCAAGGTCCTCATACCATCTTCCTTTCATCCCGAATCTGAAGCTACACCTAATTTCATTGAAAAATATTAGTCGAATGGAAGGCTGAGGCGGTAGGGCATATGTACACCATAGAAAATGGTGGAAAATTAGAAAGCCTCGTGACATTGAAAGGTGTTCTTAGAATTCTAGCTGCTTCATGGAAATTCTAAACGCTTTTCACGAATTTTTACAAAAACTCTCATACTCCTGCTTAATCTTATTTCCCGCCTCAAATATACACTGCCGAATCCCTAAGATACACCCTCCCTTTACATACATATGTGGCTAAACTTGAACCCCCTATTGGGGAATCTCCTTTGCGACCTTGCTTTGAACGTTCCCTTAGAACTCATCTACGTTCATTTTGCAAGACTGGGAAAACAGCTTCTCATAAACTTTTCAGCCATGTCTATGACGTGTGCCCTTCTGTTCACTCATTCATAAATATTTACGAATTTGAGCGGTCGTTTCGAGAATTTTTAGCTGTGGCTTCAACAAAAAGCACCTTATTGTTGACATTGCGCTTAAAAGCGGCTTTATCGTTTCTGTGAAACTACAACACAGCTTGGCTTTAGGATCCAAAATTAGCTCACCATGTTCCAGCTCACGACCTGCTAGTTTGTAATTTCTGCGAATCTCAGGGCCATCTTAAAAGGGGCTTCAAGCGAGCCTTTCATCTTGTAGAGGCCAGCTTCCTTCTACGACATTCATCTGAGATTATGAAACCAGTGACTTACCAGCTGGGTTAACCGTGGCATGTGGCCGATTCCGAAGACACGCAAATTTCTTCCCCTCCCTCGTCCCCCCGCGCTCTCTCCCCGATCCCTGATGGATTTCGGCATTGTCGTTGAACGAGGTACTAATTGTACCACGTTCAATTTCTCTTCAACCCGCAAAACTACAAGTTCCCTTTTTTTTTTGTTAGAAAATTCTCACAATCAGAAATCTATTTGACACTAGAGAATTTCAAGTTTTCGAGAAAATTCAATTTTTTTTCTCCGATCACTCATTGAAATACTACCCCATTCGCCAGATACCATCCCCAGGATCACAAAAGACTCTCGTAATCTGATTTTTCTTGATTTCTTTTCTTCATTTTTCAACCCAACGGAAGATGTACCGCTTGCAAGTGGAGGTCTTTTGTAAGTCGTTCTATCCAAATACTTTTACGAATCCGAAAATTAAATACAAGTGCGTGGCGCAGCGAGAAGGGTCCAATGGGTACACTCACCATTTCTTGAAATAGGTTGGCTTTATTGTATGAATCCCTCTTCTGACCCCAATTCCATTTTCCTGTTCTAGGATAATCACGATTTCAGGGTCCCTTATTGCAAATATAGGACTTGGTGCGCACTTCGCTTACACTGCTGAGCCTTTCCTTTTGTTCTGAAAGCTTCCATGAATGAGTAATCAGAGCCTTGATGCACACTGAGAACTTTAATCTTTTTTAATGATGTCTGATGTCTTCATGAGAACGAAGGTTGAGCAGATTGTAAATACTCCGGGAAATTGGACGTCGCTTGAAGAGTAAGAGGGCAGAATGCTGCTGGTGCTGGAATAACCAACGGAATGGCCTCAGACCGGTAAAATGGACCCTTCTCTCTCGCATGATTTCCGCCCTAGACGAGTAGCAACAGCGGTGACGTCATCAACGTAGCCGCTCTGCCCTGCGTGTCTGCTGCGACGGTTAGAGTCTGGCGTTAAAATACCAGCAGTCATTGAAGGCGCAGAGGCACAAAAGCGTCCAGAGGGGCGTGTACAACCTTATGGGGTGGGAGCGGGCGCACACTTCGCCTTGAAACGCTACACGTCGGTCCCTCAGGAGCTCATGCTCAGCTCTGCTCCCTTTGCAGTAGGCAGAGTTCCCTTTCTTCATAATCCGATTTATCATGTCACCTGCCTTTAAGGCCTAAATAACACGATTGACAATCCATCATTAGGTTAATAGATTGTGCCGCCTTCTTGAATGCGATATCGCTCTATCTTCGCTGATCTCTGCGTTTCGTTGTGGCTTACTGGGCACCGTAAACAAGCAAAAGCAAAGCACGGCGCCGTCGCAGTAGGTGGAAGGGGTAATTGGTGCAAAAGTTCGTGCCACTTCCGTAATCCCAGTTTTTGCTGAGAAGGGTGGTCCGGGTTGCGTGAATCGTATCCTTGCGCTTTTATTTCCACCCTGGAGTCCCCCCCCCCTCGCCTGCGCCATTACCGGGATTTACTGTACTAGGTGCCACTCTGTCGCATCGAATGCCCCTCCGCACTGCAACAGCGTCCAAAGCTTTATGCTTCAATACGGTAATCAATCTGAGCCTACTATTTCTTGACTTACTCAGAATGTCATCACCACCATCTCAGAGAGCGGCACAAACATACGAAAAATGGGCGGTAGCGGTTTCCTCGACCCTCACCATAATAGCTCCGAAATTCATGTTGCACTGGGAGAATAGGTATGTTGGTTCCATTTTTGCCTCAGTTACCCTCAAATATCCTGTCGAGCACTTCATCTGTCATGTACATTCTGAAATCTGTCCGCATGGAGAACATATTGCATCACAAATGAAGCCGTCACGAAATGGAAACATTCTTCACATTGTCTGTGAAGGTTCATCCCCTTCTCACCCCTTTCTTTTCCTGCTGGCGCCCTGTTCACGCCCACATTAAACTCCCATTTTACCACTGCCTGAATGGTGCAGTTTGCTCCGAATGTGAGGGTGGCTGTTTCACGACCTATGCCTATTTCATGCTTCAACATACGTAGGGAAGAGGTCACATTGCTCACTCTCCCCGCCCCCTACTTGCGAAACACGCTTAAAAGTGGTCCATGCGCGTGCCTGCGCCTCT
>KZ348892.1:11257-23710 GCA_002352805.1 Teladorsagia circumcincta | reverse complement strand
AGATTCTTTTGAGAAGCTTTCGAGACTGAGTTTTTGAAGTTTTAGGAGCTTTTCGAAGTAAACTTTCGAAGCCTCAAATCGCTGTACAACATTTAGATCACAATGAGGCTTCGGGACAGCACTATACTGAGATATTGTGATTATGTACAATATTAAATTGATAGTATTATGGTGTCATTAATAAAATCTTGGCAAAATTCTAATGCGGGATGAACTGTTGAGCGGAGCAAAGGTGGTTCTATGCAATAGTCTGTCGTGAGTCTACCTAATACTTCGAAAACTAACCCGTACGGCTTTCAAGCAGAGGTCCTCATCAAAATCGGAGGATCCCAAAAATGACCGAATGTGCTCTATTGTGCACTGTTCTTCAGGAGTTGGGCCTCCACCAGTCTAAATAGTTTCCATCAAAGTTAAAAGCCATCCATGAAAATGTTGAAAGAAATTTTAACGAAACAAAAAAAGCGTACCTCTCGAAATGTAACTGCTAGTGGAGTTACAGGTTTCGCGTTATAAGCAGGAGGAGGAGCGAAGACTGGCGGCTGGGCCCTGTGACTCATTTCATGCACCTTAACAGTTATCGTTTAGAAATCAGTACCAGAACACTGAGCAGGCGATAAATCGCGATCAAATCAAAAGTTTACAGGGTACAATCTTCAGATGAATGGAAAAAATGCAAGGTAGAATAAACAAAAGACCGCCTTAAAAAAGAAGCTTTAATGGAAGGATAATGTGAACATTTTCGGTAACAAGAAGAACACATGGTTGCAAAAAAATTTGAAGTTTTAAAATCTAACCTTATTGATCGAGTATCAGTAGCACGTGAGTTTATCAATAAACACAACTTTCATGAACTCCGTCAAAATTACGGAAACTTTTCGACAAAGTAAACAATTGGCAAAGCGCCAAGTCACTTTGGCATTGCACAACTGCATGGCAACCCGAATCACTCAACACTTGAGTTCACGGATACTGAACTTTCTCTTCATTTATATCCCGGGTTGAAAGTTTCCAGTTAAGATATTTCGCGAAAAAGAGGCGAAAGAAAAAAGGAGCACATGACATCGCTATCAGGAAGTTTGAGCGGAAAAAATACACCCAAGGAATCATTGATTTAACGAAGTTCGCAACCGACACCCTCTTAAGCGTTACTTCTTCGTGCTACGCAAGCCCGGAACACTTCCACATAAGCAGAAAACAACTAGAATAAGGTGGTAATTTGAAGGACAGCTGCTTTATCAAAGAGCCGCCCGCAATTGCAGTGAATTGAGCGCGGTCTGCCGATGGAGCACATCAGCCACGACCAGTGAAAAATAAGTCAAAGTAGTTCTTTGTCGATATGCACTGCATTTATTCGCTGGCCGTCTCCAATTCATCAATAAACTCCTGCACAACTGGTGATCGTGCGGGTTATTCAAGAAGTTTTGGAGTTTCTCCCATTCGATTGTTGCATATCGACGCAAAAATAGGTTCAGGCGTTCCTGTGTTGCAGCTATAGTTTGCAATCGTCCGACACTTCCGATCGTACGATGGTGCGATCGCATTGTCAATGCTCTCTATTATGAAAAAGGAGAGGAGTGTCGAGTGCAGACCACATACCACAAGTGACGACGGCAAGAAAAAAGCCACGTTTTCATAACCGTCGTCACTTGCGGTGTGTGGTCTGCACTCAACGCTCTTCTCGTTTTCCGAAACAACGAAAACAGTTTCGTGCGCGGAAAGAGGAATAGTCGCTTTCTGTCCTGATGAAGCACACCCATTCACCTTCTTCCTTGGGATTTGGAGCCGAGCTAGGAGGCTTTACCCCAGGAGGGACCAACCTGTCCCCCATCGCTAATTCTATCCTGATGTGGGGAAGACAGAGTTGCATCATGAGACCAGCCACTGAAATTTGAACGATAGTCCAACACGGATCCAAGTAATCGCCGTAACCCTAGGTGTAAGATACGTGATGTCGCGTGTCATCGACTTGACTTCGACGCACACTTTTGGCGTTTTTCTGCGCACACCACGGCGACACAATGGACGTTGTAGAACCTGTCCATTGTACGGAGCATCTGTGATACATAAAGGATGGCGCGCCACTCAAACCAGGCCCTTCAAAGCGCCCCATTTGGTTGACGTACTACTTGAACTCAGCCCTTTAAATTGACTCAGTTTGATGATCCTGCCTGCGCTCTCCGCGGATCCCTGCTCTCTTCAAGGCTTAGTCAATGGCCTCACCCGTTTCGTAATCGTCTGCCCTCTCCGCCATTCATGGCAGGACCATATGCTAAAGTCCAAGTAGTCCGTAAAGCCCCAATTTGCTGCTTTCGCCTGCGCTCTCCGCGGATCCCTGCTCTCTCCGAAGCTTTGTCCTTAGGCCTCAGCCATTTCATAATCGTCTGCCCTCTCCGCCATTCGTGGCAGGACCATATCGGAAGTTCAAGCTTGTTCAGTTGGCCGGAAGAACGTGTGGTCGCACGTTGGGGTTAACCTCCCTTGCCGTGGGCTCAAATCGAGCAGTGCCTGTAGGCGAACGCCAGCGTGAACCGGCCGCTTTAATGTGCACCGGGTCACGTTGAGTAATTGGACCCGTGCTGAACTTCTGCCACTGAACGCGTGATGTGGCAGCCACCCTCCTTTGTTGAGGTACTTTTTTTTCTGATTGGTAGCGCTGTCTGAATTCTAGAAACGCGGAGTATGGCTGGTTCTGTAACGTAACACTGTCCCCTAACTTCAGGATAGAATCAGCGGGCGGGGGAGGCGTACCCTGGGGGAATGATAGGATACGGCTCCAGCGTGAGGTGAGGGGTGTTTCCCAAGAGGCTCATCGCGCGGCGAAGGAAGAGACGCAGACGCGGCAAAGGATGAGTCGCAGCGTGCTGTGCGATATAAGACGTAGTATGGTGCGCTCTATTAGATCTAACGCCTAAGGACGCTTGCATAGTCGGTCAAACGACAGTAACGATCGTTAATGTCGCACAGCATTAGATGCGTATCGATCGTGCAAACATGCGACACTTACGATCGTTGCTGTCGTCCTACAGCACTATCAATACGCAATTACTATCTCACAGTCGGGCTTTCGAACTACCACAGTCACGAGTCGAAGTTGAGTCGACGCAGTCAAGTGATGTCTGGGTTTCCATCGGTGACCACGTCGCTTCCTCGCGACCGCGGTTTGTGCGACACCTGCTTTCGTTACTGTCGGACGACTGCAACGATCGTTGCTGTCGTCCGACCGACTATGCAAGCGCCCTAACCGCTACAGTATGCGCTGCGACTCGTCCTTTGCCGCGTCTGCGTCTCTTCCTTCGCCGCGCGGTGGGCCTCTTGGGGGACACCCCGAGGGAAGCAAATCAGCTCGTTTCGCGTTTCTGCAAGGGCCGTATGCTGAATTTCGGGTGGGGGATGGGGCCCCGACGGTCGACGGACTACTTCAACTCGGTATTCAAACGGCCTCAATTTGGTGCTTACCTCAGGAATATGCCTTGGAGAGAGGGGCACCTGCTAGAAAGCGCAGGTCCGCCCTCTCTCGATCGTTGGCATCGTCACGTTCGGACGATCTTTATGATCGTAGCGATCGTTTCGAACATCACGCTCGTAAAGATCGCATAAAGTGCGGTCGCATAAGGGGCGGCGCGGATACTCAATGCAAATCCGAATAACGCGCGACTGCGCGTAACGGTATTTCGAAAGTCCCAATGTGTAGTAATAGTCGTGTCGATCGGCGACGCGTGTATGCCAACAGAATCGTCCGGAGCCCCTCGCTACTAGTCTTGGTCGTGACATCGCGACTGCAGTGGACGAGTTTCTGCGAGCGTCATTTAAATTCGAATGTTGAAGGGACACCAAGTCGACCCGTTCCTGCAACACTCAATTTCAATCGATGCGCGGATAGTTTCAATTCTCTCGGGTCCTTCTTCGCTTTTTTCAATGATACAAAAATACTCTTTGGGAACGAACTTGTTCGCTCCACCTCTCATGCAAGAGTAAAGTTAGTACGCTCCCGATTCGCTTCAATATCCGCGTTTCACATAGATTATCGTGAGTTCCAACGTCGTCTTTTGCCAGAGCCGTCGGAAAGGCGCCGCGCCGCGACCACGTAAATGGCCGCGCGCGGTAACGCCACTCCCGGGCGATTCTGTTGACCGTTCCCTCATGCGACACACCGTTACGTTACGATCGTAACGATTGCAGGTGTCGCACATCAGATGATCGATACGTATCTAATGCCGGTCGTCACATCGTGACGACCGAACGACTAGCATGCACCTTATGGTACATAGACCTTATGGTTTGATCAAGCTGGAATACCCGTTCTTACCAAAGGGGAGGGAGTTAGTGAGCCCCTCAGCGTGAAAGAAAGTTTGTAGTGTGCGATTTCACATTAGTCATAAACGCTTATAAGCAGGAGAGTGCAGGCGTATCAAAATTTGAGCTGTTTAAAGGGCCGCAGCGAGTCCGAGTTGTACATGTGCACTTTGTAGGTGGCGCACGCAATCATTACGCTAGCCTGCTACGTAGAGAATCAAAAACTTTCGCGAGTTGTCCGCAACCTGCGAATGCGTCGTAATTTCGAAAATCTTATGCGATATGCGGACTTCTGCGATTGCTGTTACCTCAGTTCACCGCCCAAGAAAAAGTATCTAGTCTTTCTGTCATTTCGGTCCAGTATTTCTCTCTTTCTAAGAATAGAAACTTTTGTTTGTGACTCTATTGAAGTTTTTGCACATCTCCAATGCTGCAGATGTCGTCTAGGTGCGGGAACCTGCGTTATCGCCAAGTAACTTCCCACAAGTGTTGTTGCTTTTTTATCCCTGCAGCGTTGTTCCTACATACTTATTTGAAGGAATAATTACCTCAAAAAAGTGGCTAGTTGTGACGAGTGTATTGTCAACGTCCGGCAACTGTCGTATTGAGTAGTCTTTTCTGTTAGGTAGAATCCTTCCATAGTTAACGGCGCGTGATGTAAGAGTTTCCTCTCTTTTTTTATTGGAAATAATTTTCCTGTACGTTCTCTTTCCGTTTCGTTTCTGCTTCAGCAGTGCTCTGCAGTGTGTCAGCGATGAAATTTTTACAGGAAATGGCTGAAGAAGAAGGCAAATCGGCTAAAGCCGGAAGCAGACATGGACGACGAAGCTTTTCGTCTCGCTCTAACAAGCGTACGTTTCATTTCCTCGTTACCTCTGCCCTATATCAGAGCGAAAACTTCGAGTCATTGGACCTTGGCAATAAGAATATTCACAATCGCGGGTGCCGGGATCAGAAAATCACCAAGTTTGGGGCACTGTTTGTATATTGCTTGGACGGGCAAATGTTGCGAAATGATTGGAGATCAAGTTTGGTCAGAAGTTCTCTTGATGGCATATACCATGCTCGTTGAAACGACCATTTCTTTCGTTTTCTTCATTTTTTTCTCGTTTATTTCATTTTTGGAAGCCGTTGGCGCTCTTACGTCAGAGGTCCCATTTATGAAGCGAGGATTATCAAATTTTGTGCTCCACAAGGGTTATAAAACAAATCTCGATCCACTTTCCACAAAAGATTTGCCTGCTGTGCGAATGATTTGCGAGCTGTGCAATTTGCTGTGGATGTGGAGGTTTTTCTTGTACACGACAAAGAAATTCGTGATCAAGGTGTCTCGCACTCGTTAATACGAGAGTGTGACTTTTCGATGGCATCCTGGTTGAAGGGGTTATGTTAGGAGCGGAGTAGTTAGCTGTTCTGGCATCATGCATCGGTTTTTGTACACTAAATACAAAGAAAGGGAAGAACGTGCTGGTCCATGCGCGCAGGACGCCCGAGGATACACTCATCCTGAATGGCGTAGAAAAACAATGGAAAAGTACGTCTTTTGGCCATTAGCGAATCACCACAAGTCTGTAAAAAATGGTAAATGTAACCACGTCAATGACAAATGTTGGTCATTTCACTCATCGAGTGATTGTGGTTGCACCCTCTTCTCTGGGAGGTCACATACGACTCCAGCGTAACACTGTGCTGCTAACCTTAGGCAGTATTTACGAGTATTCCCAGCTTTCTCACACTATGGCTTTCAGAAACGTTTCGTGGTGGACGACGGCGTTATGCTGGTGAATTCATGTATCCCACAGGTGGTACTAAAGAAGATCCACTCAACCTCAATGCAGTGATATCGGGCGACGAATCAGTTGGCACGAAAGAGTCGGATATCGCACAATCTAAGCCTATTGAGGTAGTTATTTTCTTTTACTATTCTTCACATTTCTTTATTTAATCGAGAGTTAGTTGCAATATTTTAATATGCCCTATTCACTTAGATATATTTCGCATATGTTTCGTGATTAGTGTCAAAATCCTTTGCGAATTGCGAAGCGAAACTTTTTCCTCGTTTCTCGTAAACTCGTTTTCATTCTCCTCAAATAAGTGTCTAGAATTTGGAAGTGAACAGATCAGAATTTTCTATGTGGTCGATTAAACATGGGGTGTGGATCACTAGGACAGGAAGCAACCTTTTCGCTTTTCGCAGCGCGAAGAAGTCTGGTCTCCGACTCACACCCTTAAATCTTGATTCCACATAACAGCTGAGAGCTAAGGAGTGAATATAGTGTATGGGGTCGTATTTTAATCGAGGTAAGGGTCTACGGTAATTTATGACTTGCTGGAGATTTGCAGACCTTTATTGATTGGCCGTGTGCTGTCATTTTGTAAAATATCGAAGATATCACCGTCCTATTTCAGGTGGTTATTCCGAAGAATATGAAGGATCCACTCAATCTGAATGGCGTAGAAAAACAACGGAAGAAGTACGTCTTTTGGCCATTTATGACATTCTATATTTATTTATTCACTTCATCAATGTGGCTGATCGGTTGGTTTTGCAGAAGGAAACACCAAGAAGAGACTCCAGTGGCTGAAGATCAGATCGTATCCCCTGTTCCACGTAAACAGGTTCGTTGAGTATCACTTTGTTTTCTTGTCCAAGTGAAAATTCTTGTAAAATACTGCATATTTTGTCCATCCCTCATGCAAAACTCGGTCATTGATGAATTCTGGAAAGTCGCAAATTTTCAAAAGCTGTTTTCAAAGCAAAAGTTAGTTCCTATAAGAGTGTCTTCATCACTCATTTCAATTTGTAAGAAGGTTTCCCAATTAATAACACTGATTAGAAATGCAAATCGCTCGATCAAAACATTCACGGCACTTCTTATTAGGTAAGGTCAACAGGACGATTGGGGCATTAGCAGTGGCGCGTACATAAGGTGTAAATCACCACATCCGTCCTTGGAGGGTGGGCTCCGAACTGCTTTCCATATCTGTAAAAGGATGCTTCGAACAGAAACATTTTAGATTTTATTTGATTTTATTTACTTTATTCAAAAGTTAGCCGTTGATGAAGTGAAGATGTGTCGTGCTCAAAAAACCTCTTCTTAATTAGTAGTTGAATTCTTCTGTGCCGAACAGCTTTTTCATAGAAATATTTATTACGCTGACGTTTCCGCTAATTCGCCGTCTTCAAAGGGCTGAAGGAAGCATTTCGTACCTTTTCAAAAGCAGTAATTATCCTGTTCAACGCTTGGTTACTCCTAACTACTCACAACTCGAGCATTATAGAAATATTTATTACGCCGACGTCAATTATTCCTATAAAAAATATTTCTATAAAAAAACCTGTTCGGCACAAAAGAATTCAACTGCTAACAAAAGATGCCAAGGTTAAGAAAGGCGAACTTGGAGGACGTTTTCTCAATGTTTTTCATGTGCCATTAATCTCAAGGATTCCTCTAACTGCTCAAAATCTCTTTACAGTTTCACAGTAGTGCTGGGTTATGAACGAAACCTTCGCCCCAACCGGGACTCAACCCGCACCTCTCGCTTACTAGGCAAGAGCGCTATAGGTGCGTTGTGAAACCTCCGCAACGCGGATGCTTGTACGGCACCAGACGACAGTTAACAGTCAAAACAAGTCAAAATTAATATCTGCTACAGCTTTCAGCCTTGCGGTTTACTGTCAATGTCGGCAAACTGGCTCATCACAATAGTCGTGCGAGTGTTGATAAGCTATGGTAAATATACCATGGAAAGCTGAGTTAGGGCGAAACGATGTCCCGTTAGCGTAACTTGTAGCGCACTTGCCCACGAAGCGAGGTACGCGGGCTTGAGTCCCAACAGGGGCGTATTTTTTTACGAAATAATAAGGTTTGTCTGAGGAGGGACCGAAACGAACCGTTTAAGTATTTTGTTTATAACGTTTTTATCTTTCTCAATTGTCCATAACTCAGCAATCTTGAGAAACGTTCGCAACGCAAACTTTGCTTTAGAACAGCAGTTAACAAAACAAGTCTTCACATAGCGCTCTTCTTTAGAAGCAAGCATTAATGTGTTTATGATGTCGAACGTTTTTTTCCTTGTTCCGAGAAAAGCAAAAGAGCAAACCTCACAAGAATTGTTCCACGACCTTTACCTGTAACCCGGACCACAACTAGTGCGTTTTTCTGCTTTAGGCCAGTGTCAGAGTTTGCAAATCCAGTGATTCGCTAGCGCCCGCGGTCGCGTTGCGGTACCAGCCAACTGAGCGAATCGCTCGAGTCTCACATCGGTTCCACAGAGAAAACCGTTGAACCTGTTTGGAAAGCAGTTCTGATGTCAGCGTCTCAAGACGGATGTAACGTTGTACACCTCATTTTAAAAGGAAGGGTCTACCTATTGGTGAAAAGGATTCGTTAAGTATACTTCCGAAACCCAAGTGAACTGTTTCTCAAACGTAAAAGCGACTCCTAGCTGCTACAGCCGCGTATGCTTACGAGTAGATGTTGCTCCCGAAGAGCGAACGCAGCAAACTTGGCTAAAAGAGCACATTCACCTGGCTTCTTGCATCTGTGTGACTATAATCACAGCCGTTTGAGGTTGGATAAATTAATGAATTTATTCAAAGTGAATGCAATAAATTACCCGTCGCAGTTTCTCTGCCAATATCTGACAGACACATCTGATTGTATAAAAAGCATCTCAAGCAAGTGGGAATACATGTGTTAACAGGTTTCTTTCCTGTCATAGCCACAATACTCGGTCTCGATAGGATTATGAAGGAACATTTGAAGTCTCCCATCAATCGCAGGTCGCCGATCTATCTCTTCAGTCGCTACATGGGGGCCGGTTGCTGTTCTTCTTCCTGACCCTTACCCTTAAAGTTTGTTTTCATTGACAAATATCCTCCAAAAAGCACATATTTGTAAGACGCATGTGTTTACGTAAGAACAATAATGTGTAGAGTAAAGAAGTGAATCCGTTAGATTAGCAGATTGGTTGCATTGAAACGAATGGATTGAAGCAAATGGATCTTTCTAAGGAGAAGGGTAGCAGGACTTCTGGGGAAACGCGAGGTACAATCCATATCCCGGAGCTAGGGTAGGCGTATAAGCGGAAGCGACGTGGCTGCTGCCGCACTTGATAGGAGCTGCGTAGATAAGCTGCTTCCAACACACATTGCTGGATATCAGCGAAGAATGCTGGCAACAACTCATCCACGCAACTTCTATCAAGTGCGGTAGCAGCCGCGTCATTTCCGCTTACACGCCTACCCTAGCTTCGGGATATGGACTGTAGTCATTCATCAGAGGATTCGCAAAACCTCCGTTGACTATAGGTTTTGCTCCCTTGTATTTATATTAATTTTACTGTATTTTTCTTATACGGAGTTTATCTTAGTGTGATTATTGCATAGAAATCTTTGATGTACGAAACATCACGTCCATATTTTTATTATGTCCGTTTTAGTCCTACCTTGAAATTAGTTTTCAATGTAGTATCACAACGTACTTTGCTATCAGAAACGGCAGCGACAGCACTCAAGTCCAAAAAAGGATCCGAAGGAGTCTTCTTCTGCTACCAGCTTAGAATCGGCTGCGCCAAATAATGCGGAAGGACCTAGTGGTGAGAATAAACTCACTTCAGTCGAACTGAAGAAGGCACGACAAGAGCATTTCAACAATAGGTATGTGCTTTGGTGTTATTGTTACATTGGGTAATCGAATTGATCGATCCATGAAAGTATGTCTTTATGGTGAAAACGTAGGTGCTGTGTCTCCGAGTAAATGACTACTCGATCGTGTTAAAATACCTTCGTTCAGGTATTGCTACGGAAATTTTGATCGCTACTATGGTGCACGTTTAGAACCTGGTCAAAAGGATAGCCGCTTGTCTATATTGAAAAAGGAGTGGTTCGAGAAGAAGAGTGTTTTGGACATTGGTAAGTCTGTTTGAGACTGTCTTGCAGCTAGCGAGTTTCAGTAAACATCTATATTTAACATGGTGCTTATAGGCTGCAACGTGGGATTCTTAACCTTATCAATCGCACGTGACTATGGACCTCGCCGAATTCTTGGCATTGACATTGATGATCATCTTGTAGGCGTTGCTCGTAAGAACATTCGTCATTATTGTGACCATGAAACTGAGGTTCCTTGATTCTCTGTTTTTTACATGAGTCCTGTGTTGAAGCGTTCGAATTGAATGATTTTCAGTTTGTTGGAAAGTTTCCTGCGTCTTTCTGCACAAATTTTGGTCCTATCTCCAATCACACCTTGTCTTTCTCCACGAAGTTTCCGGATAATGTTTGGTTTCGGCGGGAAAACTATGTTCTAGAGAGCGATGAACTTTTAGAAACAGTATGTTTCAGCCAACTTATTGCCGTTCTGTTTATGAAGAAAGTTAATGCTTTGGGTGTGTTTTAGGTAGAAGAGGAGTTTGATGTGATCCTAGCGTTGAGTATTACAAAATGGATACACTTGAATTTTGGCGATGATGGTCTCCGGCGTTTCTTCCGTCGTGCATTCAATCAACTGCTTCCGGGCGGTAGATTCATTCTTGAGCCGCAGCCGTTCGCCAGCTATAGGAAGAGAGCAAAGATGACGGTATGCCTCTTTATAAGATTACGAAGAGAATTTTCCTCTACGAAAATTTTTTTTAAGGAAAAACTGAAAGCCACCTACGCCGCCATCGAATTTAAACCAGAAGATTTTGAGATGTATCTTATTGAAGAGGTCGGGTTCGAAAGCGTTGAACATCTTGGTGCTCCTTGCGCGAAATCCAAAGGTAAGCTCTAAAAATTAAGTGTTGGTAATTGACTCACGAAATTTTCAATTTTTCAGGCTTTGAACGCCCGATTGATGTGTATTTAAAAAAGCCACCACGTTTTCTGGAACGAGCAGTCAAGAATGGGGATTGAAGGCAAAATTGCCGCCGTCACACCATTTCTGTTTTGTATTTTTGACATCCATCTAATGATTATGAAAAGGAGGTGATGTCGTCGTGTTTCGTGAATCAGGTGAGAATTCAAATGGGTGACACTTTTGCCCTGTGTTCGGTGTTGTGATCTTTAGTATTCATCGATCATATTTGATATATTCTCTTTTATGTATGAACGTTCTCAATTCCCATGTAATCGATTTGGACTCTCCAGTACACTCTCCATTTTTGGATAGAACTTTTATTTTTTTTTTGACATTCGCTGTTAAAACTAGTTGCAACGTTGGTTGTTTTGTTAGTGTTTCAGTTTTTGTTGTTCAAGTTTTAATTTCCTGCCGATAAAGAAATTTGCGCCAGATATTTTCGCATTTGTCAGGTTAAAACTAGTTGCAACGTTGGTTGTTTTGTTAGTGTTTCAGTTTTTGTTGTTCAAGTTTTAATTTCCTGCCGATAAAGAAATTTGCGCCAGATATTTTCGCATTTGTCAGGCTATCCGTCTTGCGCGGTATTATTTGAATATTAGCGATTTGTGGTTTTTTATGATAATTTTTTCTTAGTTGTTATTTTGTTATATCATTTTCTTTGTAAACTTCAGTTTCTTTTTGCATTTTCAGTATATTTTTGTTTCCTCTCCTACGATGTCAGGACCGTTACGAAAAGTTCCAAGAATCATGGCGAAATCTGCGAGGACGTCAAGGCTGGCGGTGCCTACATCCGGTTTGTGTTTGTGCTCTCGTTAAGCATTGTTCCCTCTTTGAATTGGGCTATTTCTAGATAAGGAGAAGGGTGACGTCGTTGAAGATGTTTCAATAAGAACAGGTGAGCTTGACGATGAACACGAACAACTGCTGGTAAGAGATGGCATCGTCGTAGGTCTGCAACAGCCAAACGGACGTTTCGTCGATGAAACTGGAGTTCAGGTATGTTTGATTACATCAGTTTGAATTTTTCACTGTTCTTGAGCTAACATGAAATGCTGCTCTTTGCTTGGTTTCTCGAGCTCTTGTGCTCGCTTAAACAGTTGAGTACGGGTGAGCGGGCTGGCTCAGTATTGCATTCTGAGTATAACCTTGGGATAAGTTTTTTTTTCTTAATCACCGCAATATGTGCAATGGGATCGTTTTTATGTTCAAACCTCAGTAGAGGAAACCGGTTTCTGGAGAGGCTTGAGGTTAAGGCGGTGCATTGATACATTATTAGGAAAGTCAGAGCTTCCCTTCTGCAGAAGTGTAGGCACGGCCCAGG
>KZ348878.1:16252-31724 GCA_002352805.1 Teladorsagia circumcincta | reverse complement strand
GTGATTACTCTTTTGCATTCATCAGGAATTCAATTGAATAGGTTAGGTTAGCAGAAGCAGGTTAGTTGTTTCCTAGAAGGGCTGAAACAGTAAACACAATAAGAGACCGATCCTACGACATTTTGACTGTGAGCCCTGGCCGCTACCACTGCGCTGTTTTGTTTCATAACCGTTCAGAGAATCGTTTAGCAGATTTGCACGGTATGAGATTTGATTTGAGATCAGCGTTCGAAAGTACATCTAGGCGTATGCATGGCTTCTTGAATGGCCATGGCGACCTGAGGGACTTTCCCTGTCAGATATCTTCTTATTGACACCTCTTTTGATGGTCACTAAGAGTGGGTGATAATTGGCGAGATGGACGTGGAAGAAGATTTATAAAGTCTCTGCAACATCCCTATCAGCCCCGGATTTTTTACAAGCGGTGTCCATACTGCGGTCCACTCTGGGCTTGAATGCTTTTCTTGATCGAGGGCAACATAGACAGGAAAGTCATATTCAGTATTATTTTCAGCGAGTTGATGGAGGACATGGATGCTATTGAAAGTGGAATTTTTCTTCCTAAGTTCACCCTACTTGGGCTCTCTGTCTCATCCAGAAGCTTTTCTGTGCGATTCAAGACGACTCTTGTGGTAGCTTTGAGAACACCTGATATTAGAGCTATAGTCGGAAGTTGTTGACGTCATTGGAATTACCTTTCATGAACAGCACTTGAGCGCTGGTTAAGTCTTTTGGAATGGGGTCACCAAGTGTGATGCCATTTTAGCAGTTTGGCAAGCATGGGGCCATTGTGGACCTTGCAAGAGCCAACTGCTATGGAGAATTGCGATCTGGTTCAGGAGATCTTCCAAGACGAAGTTGGAAAAGGGCGTTTCTGATCCGTCATGGCAAAAGGGAGGAAATGATCAGAGGGAGAGGAATGGACAGAGGGACATGATCAAAAAAATAGAAGACAATTCTTTACACATGCTCTCTAGAGTTGTTTCTAGAGCAAAGAAGACCCGGCAACGCTATTTCTTCGTATCCGACAGCCAGGTGCGTCTGCAGTGCAGACCGAGCAACATCAGTGATGACGGCATTCTTAACAATCTGACCTCAAAGCACGTAGAATCGAAAACACTGAAAAAGATATTGTATCAGTTATTTGAAGAAAAATAAAAAAGAGTGAGAAGAAAAATTTGACGTGAAAAATAATGCAGAAATTTTTTCAGCAACCACTTTTAATCGTTACCGCAGCTTCGAGCGCACTTGTCTATGGGATTTTAAATAATATAAGCTCTGTAATCCTTTTAGTTTTGAATTTAGACTCCTACTACTGAATTCAACGGGGCTGTTTCCTGGAGTTGAACGCAATTTATCTCTTCTATTTTCCGATGTTTCAGTGTAAATATCAATCTACGCCGTTTTCTGATGCTTTCCTTGTCGACGCTGTAGCAAATCTTCTCTAATTAAGAAATTTACGCAAAAAAGGCACTTGAGCATGTTAACGTGTATACAGTAAAGTGCAATGAATCCATGAAATGGGTTATTTGATGCCTCGAAAATGCACTTCTAAGAACTTTTAAAGTGAATATCATGCGTTTGAGTGGAAATGTATGTAATTCAGCTGCTGTAGTCCGAAATTATGTTTGACGAAAGAAATCTTTTAATTTCTTGTTTTTCAAATGGATCTATTTTGAGAGGAGCCATGCCTACAGAATAAGCACTTTATCAACAGATGACTCATGAGACTTTCGCACCTAATGACATTGTTGCTTCAACCCAACCCCTCTGAAGAAAGTTCATCACATGATTAAATTCAGCGCTTTCCAGCATCCGCATTTCCATAAAGCAAGGACGCTTAACGCTGAGCGTAAGTTCGCGTTATGGAAACGCGGAGCTTCGGTGATCACCGGGCATCTCACGACTAGAACACAATTGCAACGAAGTATTAGACAGCACGTTGGTGTTGCCCCACCACAGAGAAAATGAGGGAGATACCGCCACAATGGTTTGGGCACTTTACGCGAGATGCATCCAACACTGTTGCTTTCACTGCATACCGCTTTAGGGTCGTCCACGAAAGACCGCGTGGGAAACCAAGGCGGCGGTGGCAAGACGCTATCAACGAGGACATGTAACGTGCGCAACTGCGCCGCAGATGCCTTTTATCGAACAAAGTGGCAATCTCCAACGGGCCCTGCTTCGACTAGATTAACGAGAAGAAGAAGAAGAAGAAGGTTCGACTCAAACCGCTTGCCTTCAATTTCCGACAATCATTCCGAAGCAACTTACTATCTCCTCATTGTGAAAGTCAAAGTCAGGCAACAGCAGTCAAATAAATAGATAAATAAATAAACGAAGAAATGAAGTAATAAGAAATAAGTGAGTAAATAAATGTAACAACGAGTATCTTCACTGAAGGTTTTCTCATCTAAGACTTTTAATGGTAAACCTCTGGACGTCTTAATAAATAAGTAAATAAATAAATAGTTGTGATAACTAGTGTTGTTTGTGCCGTACGAGGTTTATAGGTGGAACATTTATTAGTCCATTCATTGTGAATAAAAAAGAGTAGTAGGAAGAATTATTTATTCATTTATTTATTTATTTATTTATTCAATAATTAATTGAATAAATTAAATAAATAAATAAATAAATAAATAAATAAATAAATAAATAAATAATGAAGCTCTTGTGCGAGAAATAAGGACTGGAAGGCGAGCACAGAGCAAGGACCCACTTGGCGCTACTAATTACCTAGGCTGAGGCGTTAAGGTCCAAGGGCTAACCATGTGCTGCGCTCACTGCCATACATACTGGGAAGGGAGATTTCGTCTTCATCCTTGTCGACGGTTTCCTCCCACTTACAAGTTTTACACTTCATACCTACTGACATACCTACCCCATATCTACTGACATCTACATACAAGCACAATAACACGTCAAATCGATCCCATTGCCTTGATGCTGACTGATGGGGCTGTTTTGCACAACCATAGGTGACGAAAAAGAGTAAATTGCGGGACAAATGTCGCCAGAACAAGAAACACTGTTGTGATAAGAAGATGGGAGAACACCGTTCCTCGCCCCACCAAAAGTGTGGAAAGGTGATACAACGAAAACTACGTAGTGTTATAGCCTCACCCAGATTGTATTGGGAATCACAGGGCATCCGAAAAGTATAGGACGCGGCTTTCACCACTTGAGCACTAAGCTGTGGAGTATTTTCGAAGTGTTTCGAAACTGTTCGAAGGCTTTGAAACTATTAAAGAACCACCACAAGTTGTTTGGTCCAAAGTTTATCCAAACTCTCTCCATAAAGTTTTTTGTGCATCGACCTATTATCACGAGGCTGCCCAAAAACGGTCTTTGAAATTGCAACTTCAGAAAGCGACTCGGTATTTTCTCTTAAACTTTTTGAAGCGTGTTCGGTGCTCTCATGATTTATGCACACGTCTTTGAGATGGCGAGGATTGGAGCAATCACCTAGAAGAGAATGGCTCACAACGACGAAATCAGCGTGAGCCACATCGCTTTTGATCTTAGGATCTGTCGTCATTCCTTCCAGAAAATCTTGGGAAGCAATCACCACTTGAAGAAGTTACCAACTTTTCGTATAGTGGTTTGTATTGGAGCAACCCGAATAGATTCAACTTGTGGAACGCAAAAAGATTTTGCACAAGCTCGAGGTGTGCTGCATCTCTTCAACGAATTGGGTTGATGAGAAAATTTTCAAGTTAAACTTCCTTGCGGCTACCAAAGTCAGAGGCAGTTTTTGCCAAAAAGTGAGACCAAGTCTCCGAGATAACGTCTCATCCACAACAGACTTTCTCTCGAAGGTGTGGTAGTTTGTAGTTTGTTCGTTTGGTAACATCCGGAAATGCAGCTCCATTAGGGTTCATCTTCTACAAATATTGAAATTATCTCGAAGGTCTTGCAGAAGACTTTAATAAAGTACGGAACGTTGTTCTGGATTTACGAGCATTTTGTTCAATGATAGTGTGCTCTTCAATGAAGCTGGGCTCTCTAATACGCGTTCAAATCGACCAAAGCCATTCTGGGCGCTCACCACCCGGGCCACTGGAGTCACCGTTGGCTACCTGCGGCGCAATGCTGATTTTCTCGTCGGACGTCAGAAGACCTCTCTCAAAAAAAGGTAATCAAATTCAAAGCATCTTCTGCACAAGTGATCAACTAGCTCTACTTGTGTAAAGTCGGTTTCCTGATCGAGTCTCTCTCTTGGCTTTTACACTCAAAAACACGAGGTTTCATACTTTTCAGTCACCCTGGATCGTTGACCTCAAAAATTCATTTTTGACGCGAAAGCCCAATCGAAATGAACAATGAAACTTCAATGAGTCTTGTAACCGCGTGGATATGGTTGATCGCCCTGAAAACTCTTCGGAACCCTGCTTGCTCGCATGGCTGTCCTTCATCCAGTAATCTGCCGATCCTGTTGAGGGTAACTCGAGTGAAAAGCTTATAGATTACAGACAGCAAGCAGATTGGGCGATAACTGTCAATCTCGTTCAGGTCTCCCTTCTTGAACAGCGGTAGCGCGTGAAGAGTCGTCAGAGCCAGAGTTTTGATGATTACTGGCGGTGCATTCTTCAGACCACTATCGTGAACATGATCAGCGAGCCAGCGAGCCGACAGTATTCCTCGTAATTGTTTTCGATAACGGAACACTACCATGAGCTGACAAAAAAAGTGAAGTCACAACTGATGACTGCCCTAGAGCTTTGCTTGCTGAACCTTGTGGCTCTCTCAACACACATCGAAAAGTGGGACTTCGCATCGGGAGACGATGGTTTGTCCTCTTGTAGAACTTCAGAATAACAGCGATATCGATCAAGGAAAATAATCGATTGAAGATGAAGTGGTCTATCTCGTTATGGAACATCAGGTAACCTTTAAGTTCAACTACGGTGAGAGGGCTTCTGGAACTGTGGCGCATGGATGCTGTCGGTCGATGATGTAGGAAAAATTAGGAAGACTTCTATTAGGAAGCTTTAGGGAGTTTTTGAAGGCGCTCCGAGATTGAGCACGCTCGCCTATTCCATCCCTGATGGTGGTACACAGACGGGCAGGCGTCATCGTGCCCCCTTTGCGGCTTGGAAGTGCGCGAGAAAGGCGCTAGCAGTTTGCTTGGCCCGCAATCCACTCCCTTTTCCGCAAGCCCCGTTGCTGCATGAAGTGCGCGATCGCAGTCGCGGCGCGTTAAAGATGCCAATCACCGTCATTGGCGCTGGAGCAACTGAAGCTAGCCGTTCTTTGAACTCGTCCTTTGCTCCTCCCTGTTCAAAGAGGACTACGACTGAAAGAAAGAGGTTCCTAGTTTGGGGCATAACCGGGGGTTTCTTTTGCTTTTTCAGACAACTTCGCATGTATATCTTCGTTATTGAACGCTATTGGACACCCATTTTGTCCCTTGGGGAGTGCCTTCAATATGCTCCACAGCATACGTAACCTTGGATAGTTACATGTAGGTGGGTTCTCGTTGAGTGAATGAATTCAGACATGCAACAGTGCAAGAAAGTGGAAACCAGAAAAATGCAAAAATTTGTCTTTAGTGAAGTCCGGTCCAGAAGACACTGCCTTCCACATATTTCTTTGGCATTCGCTGAGCCACTGAGAAAAAATCAGGGGGGGGGGTCAAAAAAAAAGACAAGAAAGAGTTGCCATGACACACATCATCAAAGTTTTTGTTGCGATGACTGCCGCTATAATTCGGAGTTTTGCATCGATATATTGCTCAGATGTCCCTCCCCCATAAGCAGAAGCAGGCCCACCTTCACTCTCTCCATCCGTCTCCAGAATATGACGTCATCCATCATCACTGTCGAGCTCAAGGAAGCCTACAATAATCACTTCATTCTGAAGCTGCTACGTATTTTCTCCAATCGGATAAGTGGTCAATGGTCTATCAGAGACACTAGCTGTGACTATGCAAAATAGCTTTTGACTAGCGTCTCGGAGTCGTCGTAATGGTTTATGATTTCTCGACGACCTTGTTGAGATCGTAGCGTGCACCATGTTTCCGTGGAAAAATTTTCTGATGTCGTCGGTGTAGAGGAAGCCTGTGTAATTTTTTTGATGGAGCAGAAAGTGCTCTTCAATATGCAGTCGGGCTCATTTGGTTTGATTCTGAAAAGGGGCAATTTATTTTGCTTCAAACATAGGTGCAGGTGACTCTTTTTTTTTGCCCCCCCCCTGTAGTCCTCAGTTTTGTGCTTCTCGTGCGTGTCTCTGCAACACACAAAAAATCGTTCTGAAAAAAAACGCTTCATTTTCTGAGAGGCTTCCCTGGTAAGTCACCCAAGAACGGGGAGAAAGCGCATGAGTATTTTGCAAACGAATGCGGGGCCTGGAGACGTTGGTAACGCCTTCTCGAGCAATTCACTGTATAACCAAATGGCGTTTGAACAAGCGCAATAAATTTTGTGTATGTTACCCGTAAATTCAATTAAAAAACCCTAACAATGTTTTACATTTGAGCTCAACTACGCTTAGATTCTGCCCATTTGTCTCACGAAGCATTTATTACACTCAAGAGAAAAAATCATGTGGTCGCAAATTTACGAGCTTTCTGAGTATTTCTCAGGGCCTGTTCTTTAACGTGTCTGTGCGGTTCCTTGACGACATATTGGAACCTACATGTACTCTCTGAGTACTTGTCTATGTATTTACTCAGTGGAAAAATTGTCTCACCTCCTTCTACGTCAATCTTGACTGGTCATTAGTGTTAACGATGTGGGCGGGGATTGTCAAGTGAGATTGGTGCTTTGACGCTTTGTCGTCTCTGAAGCAAACACGCCCTGCAAAAGGAAATTTTCCAGCCAATAAAGCCGCGCTTGCTGAGGCTTGTATCACCGCTATTCATTGTATTTCTTCACTTCATCTACTACTTCATCTGCCTCCAATACTTTCATCCACCGTGGAGAATTCCGCTAAATTCCAGCGAGAAGGAAGCTTTTATTTCCACTGTTTTGACTGTCTTGTCTTTGGAGCAATCTCAAACGCGATACACCCAAAACACGCTTCAGCATAGGGGTCCATTAAGGTGCCGAGGGAATTTGGTCAATATAAATCCCATATGTGGGGGGCCAATACGATCCTTCAATGAGGGTTTATACCAGGTGGCTTACAAATTACTACAATAGGAGCATGCATGTTTGAAACCAGACCGAGATTGCCTCGACGGTAGATTCCAAAGCATCGCGAAGCCTCCCACCAAGATGGGAAAGGCCGAACTCTTAACTGCCTATCTGGGATAGGTTCGCGAGTGTTTCAGCCGCGATACTTCGCTCTTTCCTCTTTGCAAACGTCGGACAATTTGAAAAAAAAAACTTATTCTTTGTTTATCACACTTCAATTGATACTGTCTTTTTTTATCTGTATAGATTTCCCGCGACCATTTCTTCTCATTAATGTAACGTGCAGCAACCCTGAACGACCCCCATTCAGGATTCCACGACTCACTTTCTTCTCACGATCCTCCGCCATCGTTCTTCTATCTTACCTGGGAATATACCCAATTCTTGTTTTGGATGGGTAACTGCTCTCTTTAGCCGCAGTTCGCTTTGCGAATGTTTCACAAGAATGCTGAGTTGTGAACAAAACTTTCGCCCTTCACGGGACTCGAACCCGCACGTCTTGTTTACCGTGCAAGTGCGGTACCAGTTACGCTATCGAAGCACCATTTCCTCCCAACTCAGACTTCCGTGGTATACTTACCATACACCTGTACATTTGGTATGAAATGGTGTCATGGTAGCGTAACTTGTAGCGCACTTGCTCGGTAAGCAAGAGGTGCGGGTTCAAGTCCCGTCTGGATCGGAAGTACTATTCACAACCCAGCATTGTTGTGAAACATCACCGATTCCGCCTGTCTGCAAAGCGCTGTGCGAGGGTGACGAATTTCAGCGAAAACAACAAAAAGTTTTTCACAAAATCTTTGGGGTCTAATTGAAATTCTCACATTCTCGTGAAATTTTCCCAGAATCTTGAATGAATCTAGCGAAAACCCTTGGACGGTGATTAATTCTCACTTTCTCCAGGAAATTTACACCACAAATCGTTGTTCGCCTGAGGTCCCAGACTAAGTCGTTAGCCATGGGTTAAGTTGGTTTCAAGCCCCGATACATTATTCAGCTCGAAAGCGTCCGAACGAGGGACAAAGATCTCGTCAGGGACTTTTCTGTCTTCCGGATGGTGAGGGCAGCCTTATTGCCGGCTACTGTGTAGGACCTCAATGATTGCCATTTCAGTTCGTTTTCTGAATTACTCCATGACTATCCCACGGTTATTTTCCTAGTTCGTTTTACCCCATTTTCTCTCCCTCTTTCTTTTATTTTTACTTTTTTGTATCATGAATCGGTAAGTTTCACAAACTCTGTTCTCCATCGTGTGCACACCCTTTCCGGTGTATTAAATGAATGAGTGGATAAATAAATAAATAAATAAATAAATAAATCCTGCTTTCTACCACACCAGAGAGCCAAATGCGAGGACAAACTCCTCTCCCTGGTCCATCCTGGCGGTCACTCAACTCACAAGAGATTGCTTTCATGTTTCCATCGTGACTGTTGTCTTTATTATTTTCCATATAACCTCGGTCTTTGTCTGTGTCCTGGCTTTAATTTAATGAAAGTGATCCCTATTCCTCGATCACTGATTTCTGAGCTTTCAAAAAACAAACTGATGATTGGTGACAGATTGATGTGGAACGCTGAGGTAGTTGGTCTATGAGACGACGACGGTTGAAAAGCATTTTTATGAGTTCAAACGACCACAGACCTCCCACTCAAGTGATTTACGCCATATAAATAAGATTGCTGTACGAATTTAATTGCCATTGCGGAACTACGTAATTTCGCGCAAACCTATAGTTAACACGTATTTATTTCCTTGTTCAGATCGCTTGCTCCTTTCATTCCATGTTCGCTCGTTATTTATGGGCAATGACCATTAGCTGATCATCCAAAGCTTTTTTGATATGCAAATGGCGGGGGTCCAATAAAAAGTCATTTTGTCCATAGCGTACATCAGCATAGGATGCTCCGTTGATGAGCAGATATGGCGAAATAACTCTTAAAAACCTCCCCCCCCCATATGCAGAAGTGGACCTCCGTTCGCTGCCCTCACTATTTTCAGGGGGTGATATCCCGCGATCGCCGTCAAGCTCCCCGTCAAGCTACCCCCTCCATATGAGGAAGCGGACTCCCGTTCGCTGCCCTCACTGTCTTCAGAAGGTGACGTTCCGCAGTCGCCGTCAAGGTCAAGGAGATCTACTGTAAATGCTCCACCCTGAAGCTACCACATAGTGGATTCAGCCACTTGACTGATGGCTACCTCTCCAGAGAAGATAGCTCTGATTGTGCAAGTCGCCTTCTGACCAGTGTTCCAGATAACGTCGAAGTGGTCCATAATCCATCAAGGATCTCAATGGGTTCGAACCGTACACAATGTTATCGCAAGGAAAAAATAAACATAAAATAAATAATAGATGATAAAGGAATAATTCTACGATGGCGTCGTTTTTCAGCAACGCTGAATCAGTTACAAATCCTTTTCGGGATCTGAAGTGGAATTCTACAGTTCGTTAGCTAAATCAAATTGTTCGGCAGAATTTTTGCTGAAACGTGGATGGAACGATATGCGAACTCTACCCTATGATGCACAACGCAGTTATCCCTCTCTTTATATAAAGCAGCAGTTTGGTGTGGGAGTGTGTGCGTGCGTGCGTGTGTTGCGTGTATGTGCGTCTGTTTGTGCGTCGCCGTGTCGTCACAGAACTCGATATAAAACCACCTGCGGAGTTCGGGTCAAGTTTGGGACGGGTGGGGCATGGTTCTCAAAGTGCAAAACACAAGCCAGTCGGGGCAAGCTCCGCCCACCGTGGGCGTGGCATGTGCGGAATTGAGCGGTGCCTACACCAAAAGTTCGAGTTCTCTCATAGAACAGCCCAGAGACCGGGAGAAAATGGGTAGAGATGTGCACCGTGTTCCCAGGATAAATAAGGGAGGCTGGACCGCTGTGAGCGGAGGGTTCTGTACCTCGACGGTGCTTGATGAAAAAATTCATAATCCGTTCAGTAGAAGACCTTTGGAGCAGAAAAAATCGTTTTAGCTGAGCAATATTTGTGGTGTGTCCAGCATACCTGATCAGCGGAAGCCCGCCCATAGAGGGCGGAGTGTGACCCTAAATGGGCAGTGTTTGTTACAAGCCCTCATAACTTGGTTCAGAGACGTCCCAGAGAGCGAAAAAAAGTGAGGGAAGGTGAGTGGAGGAGAGGAGGTAAAATTGTTATATTCTAGCGCTATCGATCGATATTGATTAAAAAAAATCGATTTTGTGCAGAGGGCTCGAAATGGGCAGCAGCTTGCGGTATTGATTGGATCAAGTCGTCGGAACCGAAATTTCATAAGTTCATGGGCCGTCGATCGATATTGATTAAGGATACCGATTCTTGTGCAGAGGGCTCGGAATGGATAGTAGTTTGCGGTATTGATTGGACCAGTTCAGCGCGTGCCCCGACCACTGTGGACGGAGCTCCAACTAGCTGGTGTGTTTTGTACTTCTTGAACCGTCACCTATCCATCCCATACTTGACCCTAAGTGGTTCTTCAGGTGGTATCGAAATTTGTCAAACAGACGCACAGAAAAATCAGCGCGTTTTATATAGTAGAGATGCATTATGCTATCCCACTCACTATGAAGCGTTTCGTCCGTCCGTTTGTATGTCACAGTTCTTCATAAAATTTCTACTTCCTGGAGAGAACGGGTCAAGTGTGTGATAGGTATGCCATTTCCAGAGATGACCACCGCGTTCGCACTTCTCAGCAAGTTCATGCCCCTCCCCCCTATCTCCATGATGGGGATTGCTCCACCAATACGACCTTCTTCCAGCACCCAGACACACCACACACCTCCCTCAACAACGCGACACAACCCAGCTCCGCCCAGTTTTTCACTCCAGCACGGTGAGCGGAAAGCGAAGAGGGGTTCAGATTCTTTCAAGGCGGGGATCCTCTAATTTTGACTATTCAAGTTTCTTAGTTTTCAAGTTTTTCCCACATTTCCGAAAAGAAACTTGGTCAAAAGCCTCTTTCACCACCACAACCCTTTGAACTTCCGTAGATTTGGGCCCCTAAAAAGTTTGGCATTCCCAACTTCAAACATGACCCTCCCCAAAAAACTCAAATCGCACCCTATTCGTTGAGAACTGCGCAACACACGGTTAACCCTACCACGGGGGCCCATTCTCTGCAGCTGAATCCCGCGCGCTTTATCGTGCGCCGCTAAACTGGTATTTTAAATCTTGACTTGTTTCCTTCATTACAGCTTTTTTTCTAATTTTAGTAAGGCAACAATGAGAAGGTAGGCCTGCATCGGGTCATTGCCTTGATAGGAAACCCATAGTTCTCGGCCAGTTCGACCATTAAATGGTAGCATTGCATCCAGACTATCCTTAGATTAGGGCCGGCCTACATTTCGCTGGGTACTAAGAAGGAAGAAATGGCCTGGTGGTTCAACACATCTTCGTCTACGACGCTCCACCATTTCCTGACCTCTGGAATCTGATACCTAAAATGAGGTTCCCAGTTGACAGATCACCTCATAAGGTTCACAACATAATTTCCAAGAAGACCGAAATTCGACTCGTGCACAATTCGAACCTCTAGCCTTCCGTCCAGATTCATCGCTTGTGGACGGGAGCCAGTTGGGCCTGCAAGAGCTGGCAAAATCCAGAAAAGTCGTTTATTGGTAGATGGTGACGGGGACAGGGCGAGCCGACCAGACTTCAGAGTCTTAGAGAAAGTCCAACTTCTTTGTAAAATTGTTTTTGCAGCTGGGCCGTTTTCTTTATGCTTGCTCGACTCTAATGACCCTGGAAAATTTCGATGATAGCGCTTTTGAACTCTCTTGAACTGATGAGAGACAGATTTTCTCCATACTTCGGACTGTGGGAGAGAAATTTCTGAAATAAAATGAAGGTTTTCCTTTCATGTGAATTCGTTTTAAAATTACGTAATACTTAATTTTCTCACCAAAATTAACAGAAACGTGCAAATACTGAGGAGAAGAAATTATATTAACGAGGAAGACAAAAAGTTTCTAAACTTTTTCCGATTCTCCAAAAAATCGTGTTTTCCAATTATGGTTTCCAATTTTGGAAAAAAATTTTCGTGTTACGCATCGTATTTGACTCTTACTTATGTATATTATACGTTAATTTGAGATGAACTCGTTGTTTATTGGCTTCGCTAGATCAAAAATAAAAAAGTTTCCAAACTTTCGACCGCTAATGTAGATGTTACGTTGTTCCGCTGCTACTGGAGGTGGAGTTTTATTGGCCTTGTCGCAGTTTCTTCGCGTTTTCCCATTACTGACGGTACTCTTCACAACTCCACCGTCACTTTCGAAGCAACAGTCTCAGCAGGGTTCTAAAAATTCGATGCTAATGGGGTGGGTAGGAGCACTAGCCCTAGTCAGGCACGTAGAAAGTGTCATTTATTTGAAAACTTACCTTTGAAAGGCGTTGGAAGGGGTCTAATGCGTTCAAAGAGGCAGATGCACCGGGCCCCGGTGCGGCCGCCTCTTTGCAGCTTTGGAGAGCGCGTGACTGTCTGCGGAGGCATTTGCGGTCGTTTCGGGACCACAGAGACTATTTGGACCCAGTCTTCCAAAGCAACTAATGTGGTGCCTTGCGGCTGCACCAATAATGAACAGTGTGGTTTTGCTCGGGTTGCTCGCGACGTCTTGCGCCTCAATTGCAGTTGCAGGCAAACAGCCAGGCATTGCTGTCTACTTGTCAGCAATCGCAGTTGGGGCGCATCTACGCGGGCAGCTCGTCCACCTCATCCTTCACTTCATTTCTGAGTCGAGGAGAGGGGGCCCTCGTTTTGAGGCCTCGTCGGCCTTTTTTATCTTTTTCTTCATCATCAGTCAACTCACTACCTACAGCTTCGTTACCGACCGCTTAACTACTTGAATTTCTTCTGAGACTATTGCTTTAAGCGCAGTAGGACACCCATTCGCTCCCGAATTTTGGCATTCAAAATTGATCTCATACTAAATACATACGTTTACGAATCGCCTTTTTTTATTTTTATTGATGGTCTCTGCAATCAACGCCTCGTTCGTTAGGATTTGAGTGAATGTTCCATGGAATGAAAGCCTTTCAGTTTTCCAGGAATTCAATGAATTGCTCTGAAGCAGCCGAATTCATCGCTTATTTTCCCCAAAGAATTATCATTGTAGTACAAATACTTTTCTGTATTATGACTATTGCCACCAACCTGTTATTCATAAAATACTGCAAAAGTGCTTTATTTTTCCACAAAAATTGCCGAGTACGTTTTGAATTATCTTTGTTTTGTTGGTCACCTTCTCAGCTACGAAAATCTTTCATCTTTTGAAAAATCAGATTTTAGATATTGCTTTGGATGGTTATTGCTCTCAACATACTGCACTCAATCGTCCTTCTTATATTACAGGTCAGGCTTTTTCAGTACCTAACTAACACCTTCGCAACTGGCGATTTTCCGTCGCGGGTGTAATTAAGCCACGAACACGCACATCTGCAGCATCCCTCGTACTGAGAAACTGTTTGATGTCAGATTCTAAGAATGTCGGTGAAAAGACTACTGCGCGGCAACTGCATCATCGCCAGTGTTGTTGCGCGCTTGGCACCTTCTTTGGAGAAAACGGGTACCCGACAAGAGATCCGTCGCATAACGAGATGGAAGAGACGAAGATGGTCAGCGGACGAGTCGCAGTCGGTTGAATAGAGTGTACTACACTCTATTCAACCTGACGCTAAATCGATATAGTGCGCAGTGTGACTCGCCCGCTGACCTCTGCGTCTCTGCCATTTCGTCGCACACTGGGGCTGCTGTTGGGTACCCGAGAAATATCCTATCCATTCAAATTTATATAGTCCACATTTGAGAGACGCCACGCAGAATACTCTCCAATGCCCATTTCTCTCCTTGTCTCTTTTATTTTCCTTCCCATCACCTTCATGATTAGGCCGTGAACATGCAAAAGCTCTATGAGCTGAAGAAACTTCCGCATTATGCTAGCGTTTGCGCTCTCTCATCCGCAGTACTATCTCGCCTCTATCCTCTCTTCTCCGAGCTCAGTCTCTCATTGCATTAGCACGAAAGTGAGCCAGCCTTGACTTTAGCGTTTTCGATGAGTTCCTTTCCTTTTTTTACAGCTAACCACTTTGCACCAGTGCTTTCATATTCATGTGTAAGAAACCACACATGTCCGTTCCTGGGGCGTACCCTTGAAGGTCAAGTGCATTATGGTGGGGGGCGAAGCAGCGCTAATCAAATGATAACATGTTTTTTTTATTACTCCTGTACACACACACACACTGATAACACTTGACATGGTATTAATAATTTGTTTGTCACTGATTATCAGCTGTTCTGGTTAGATATACGCATGATATATCAATAACAGTTGAGAAAAAGGCATGACTCCACCACCATGGTGGACCAAGCTTTCCAAGATGACAATTTGGTGAAACATCAAACCGTTAATTAAATTTTACCTGACGAGCTCACTGGCACAAGAAGGATATAACAATTATTGCCAATTTCGGGTTTTTTGTGTGTAAAGGAGTGTTTAAGGACTCTCAGTGCACATTCATCTCAGTACTGCGATATCATCAGGTTAATAGAGACATCGACGACCACCGGATACAATTAGGGAATGAGGACCGATATAATTACAAGAGTTTTTCTTCACAAGATTTGAAAAGGCACTGAAAAAGGCGTGTTCATCAAAAAATCATGATTTTTGTAGCACAGAAAGAAACATAAGAAGCGAAATGACTACTTAGGATCTTTTCCTGAGCGAGTTTCCCATCTGACTGAAACTAGGCGCAGACTACCCACGGTACTCTCCACAGCAAATGTCGATCGCGCGAGGTCACTTACCAGTTTCGTTGCGCGCTGGACCACTTTGTGATACACCTGGAAGCCTTCTGAAGTAGAATTGTCTGGAAAAGAAGCAGAAGAAAAAAGCCTTGGGTGTGGACTTCGCAATAGACGGTCCAGCACCCTCACAATTGCATCTGCAAAAAGAACTCTCATGCACTACTTCTCGCTCACCGGCTGTCGGTCATGAGCAGGGTGAAAATCGCTCGAGGAAACGGCAACGGCTAGTCGAGAATTTCCGCTCGTTCTTTCACACCGCCCGGACATTCACTCTTGCCCACGATGAATAACGGTCGAGGAAATCTTCGACCGTTATTCACCCTGATGTAGGGGGCATTTATTGACATAGGGGAGGGGGAGTGTTCGAGGGACTGTCTTTAAAAAGCGGTTCCTTCAACATTACCTACTGAGCACAAAATGCAATGCAGGAAGAAAGAATATCCCTTCTACGCGTCTCTAAGGCTGATATCAGACTTTGAGAATCGCGCGATTGCTGGTAGTCGGTATCGGTGTCTGCTTTCCCGTGGCGGCCA
>KZ348877.1:0-13122 GCA_002352805.1 Teladorsagia circumcincta | reverse complement strand
ACATCGGGTCCACCGTTCTTGAGACCATCTTCACCGTACTTGTCGTAAACCTCCTTCTTTTTAGGGTCAGATAGTACATCGTAAGCTTCAGCAATCTCCTGAATTTTACACATTGAGATCGGCTCTTACCTATTCATGCTCGCCGATGAATGACTAATCGGACCTCTTATGACATGTTTGGTTGAACCGGAGAAGGGCTGCACGATAAACATGCGAAACATTGACTCACAACTCATGTGGTTGTGCAAGCTGTTCAACTCCTCTTATCGGAAAAGGTTTTGGAAGCATTCATAAAGGCTAGCGGACTATGGAACTTTGCCGTATACAGTGTGCAATTTTATACTACCGCTGCTGGAACTTCGTAGACCCAGGCAAACTGAGATTACGGGTGTGGAATGCTGGAACGCTAAAACTCGGACAACCACTATCCCAGGTTTCGTGACAGCCGTTGCTGCTGCATAAGTGAAGACTCACTTCTTTCAATACATAATATCACCCTTCTTGACTATGCTTCAGGGGGAGTGTGTAAAAAAATATTAACGACAATGATCCGAATAATATATTAATGTGCTTCATTTGTCCAGTCGACAGGTTTCAGAACGACTGGGTCTGCGAGTTTCTCGCTATACCAAAAGAACGAGTAGCAAACCGACCACAACCAAGTCACAATTATTCTTCGACGAACGGCGAACGGATGGGGAAAGCACACAGAGAAATGATAGCTGATTGGCAAGTACGGGCTCAAAGATTACATAAAACCCATGCTACTGGTGCACGTTGGAAAACTCCCTTCTATTACCATAGAAACCTACCTGCACAGCTTCCAAAAGCTCAGAAATCTTTACCAATACTAATAATTGATTAAAAGATGAAAAAACGGGTGGGCAGGCAATGAAAGAATGCCCAAAGTTCATACTTAATTTGAAAAGAAATCACCAGACACCTAGGAAATGGGTGAACCATCCGATGAGCAAAGTCTACTGAAGGTTCGTATTTGATAACATTTACATTGGAATTTGGAAGGGCATGGATAGAATAATCTTCAGCGATGCATCTTTGAAACGACAGCAGGCTAGCCGCTTGCAATGGGGCCGTGGGTGAAGCTTACAGGTGAACCCGGCGATGAGAAAAATGGATCCATGCCTCCAAATAGAGCTACCCATCAAAATAATGGATGTCTCGCTTTCTTGGCTCCAAAGTGCGCCACTTGCCCTACCATGACTCCTCGCGGTTTCTTTAACAACGTGTGCAGTCTGTGACCTCTCGTACGACGTGCTCTCTCGCATTCTCTTATCAACGCGCCGTGTCTCTCACCATAACACTCCTGCTTCAAAAAAGAAGGCTCTTAACTACAGCAATTTGGCGACTTCCTCGTTCTCTTCGCACTGGCTTTCATGATAAGGTACGAAGCACACCAAGTTAGTTCATGGAGTCTGCCTTCCAGTACCGCAGAGAGAAGCTCAAACACTCAAAGCAGGGCTGGGAGTACTTACCAAGTGACATTTCAATTTTCCAACTTACACCTTCCCATCTTAATCTGCACCCTCACCTAGAAGCCTTAACCTAAGTCAGAATAGGAAAATCCGTGGATGACCAGTTCAAGGTAAGGTTATTGCAAATTAGATTTACGCATTCCATAGTGACAACCTCGCTTTCGGGAAGCACTTATAGGCGCAGGTCGCGGTTAAACCTTTAGCCGTCGCAGGTTTCGCTGTTTTTCGCGATTTGCGCGATTTGCGCGTAGGCGCGATTTTCGCGTAACCACGATGGGATTGCAGGAGTTGGAAGTGCCCCGATCAATCAGCTCACGGAAACGCCGATCAATACTGCAAGCGTCAAGTGCTCAGCCACAAGTGCTGATCAATACTGCAAACTAACAGCACCTCGCGGTATTGATCGGGGCACTTCCAACTCCTGCAATCCCATCGCGGTTACGCGTAAATCGCGAAAACCGCGGTTACGCGCGTGTCAGAGTCTGCGTTCCGTCGCAGGTTCCCTGCGACGGAACGCAGACTCTGACACCAGCCTTAGAAAAATCCTCTAATTGAAGCAACAGCCCCACCAGGGTCGAAGTGGGCGTGGCGGCCAAAGGTCGCACCATCTCTTGCCAGCCGTGGAGACCGCGCGATGGGCTGTGGAGGTATTTGCGATCATTTTGAGACCACAGGGACTATTTGAAGTCGATTCACATGCAAATGGTGATCGTGAACGAATCTCCACGGCTGGCAGGAGGGGGTGCGACCTTTTGCCACCACGCCCACTTCGACCCTGTGAGAGACTTGAAAACGCGGAAAAATGGAGCTAATGCCTTTACTTCACCGGACCCGCAGCTACGCTTGTCAATCGCGGCCTACATGCCGTATGCGCCCTCTCTCGTACGTACCACGGCCAACCTCACAAGGAAAATATCACCGTTTTCTGTGGAGCTTTGCTTTTTCACGTCCGCAACATTCCTTACAGCACTTCTTGTCTGACTATGAAACAGCGTAACACACCAATTCACCCAGGATAGAAGTCTCAGTCCTTGCGATTTATTTGTCGACTTACATGCCAATGTTCACTCACGGTTGAAAACTTTGTCGAACAGCAGCGCTCTTTATCGCAAAGGCAGAGCCAACCGTGTCCCATTTCTGCCCTGCGCCTGTCTCTTCTTTGATCACGCAATATCAAATTTCTAATCTACCCGTGAATATCGTAAAGCTCTTACTCACACTACCTGCCAACTATAATCAACCACCAATGCCAGTCGAGAATCATACGACATAAACATAGTCACATAAAAAAGACACAATAGGGGGAAAAATAGAAGTTCGACACTGCGCAATAAAAACATTCGTAAACTGCACTGGTTGGCTGTTTTTGATTAAATGATCGTGATATGAAGATTCCTACTTCCCTTTCTTTTCCCTTTCAATTAGCCTGCTTCTTCTACGAGATTAAATCTTTGCCTTTACCATTAAATTCCAGCGTTACTACGTATGATAGGTAGAATCACGGCCAATTACTCAATGAAAACTGATGCTGTCCCAAATCAGGCCATCTTGATTGATCACGCTTTGTGCGACACAGAAGAAGGTTATCAGCTCAAGGTGAAATAAAACAAGACACGTTTTCGAATCTCCCACCAGTACGCGAAATTATTCGATATGGGCGCTTTCAGACACTCGTCGATGGTAGCGATCGCATAGCATTAGGCCCTGTTCATAGCTTGAGAAGAGGCGTCTTTCGCGATGAAGCGACTCGGTAGCAATTTCGCGAGTTGACGCACGCGCCGCTGCGCGTGAGGTTGGTTCAGCCATGGATGCCCTATCGACGAGATCAAATCCTTCCACGTTGCTTGCCTTAGCGCCTCATCGCATGTTCCCCTCGCGCGATCGCTCACTTTCAGACGCGCTCTCGCATAGGGGCGGAGTCCAGTGAATCGATGTGCACTCAATTCGTTTGATTGATTCGCTTCATCGCATCTTCGCATCATCGCCTCATCTCAAGCTATGAACAGGGCCTTACATAGATATCGACCATTCGATCGTGTCTCATCGAGCGATCGGGTGATCGATACGTATCCAGTGCTTTGCGATTCTTGTATGAATGTATGTATGTACGATGGAGAATTGGACGACCGACTATTAAAGCACCCTATGAGGACGACAATAGTGACTTTTACCAATATTTGAAATGTCAATAATGCGAAATCAGTGAGCATTTTCAACAATAGCCATCCTGAGGCACCAAACCCCTCTCACCTGAGAACAGAAGCAAAGCTTTTTCCCAGATTAAACAACATCGACGCGGGCTTCTTTGGTGCTCGCCTTAATTCTGAGACTGGTTCAACTCTGCTGCCTTTCAGGTGGGGATGCAAGAGCTTTTTACGACCATAAAATCTTTTGTGGACATAATTAAGCGGAAACGCACAAAACGCAAAAAAAATTCGAAGTGAAACATTAGGCTTATGATGGTTCCCGAGTAGTAGGTCCCCGTGTTTCATGAAGTTTATCTATCTGAGAACAGATAACCCACCTTGAACCTATTCTCCGCTCCAGGCTCCTTGTTTTTGTCTGGATGGAACTTCAAAGCCATTTTTCGGTAGGCCTTCTTAATTTCATCGTCACTGGCTCCTTTCGCTACTCCAAGGATCTTGTAATAATCCTTTCCCATTATTGCGAGTAATTTCTCTGAAAAGCGTCCATCAGAACCATGAACAAATTGCTACAAAGCAGCATGAGGAACCAGGTAGTTTAATTCCTCAAAGCTACATGCAATAGAGGATACTAGAGAAGAGATCCTGTGATAGAAATACAACACTTACAAATATGACTTCAAGCTTATCGAAAAAAAAAATGAAGAAAACAACCACCAGCACAACAACACTACAGCTCAACGCGTGCCGATATTGTTGGGCGTTGACCACGACTAGCGCTCTAGAATGTTCGCGGAGTTTCTCCACGCTCCCTTTACGAAATTCATGTTCGATCTTCCGCTTCCTATGACAAGGTGCGCAGAGTTTAAACGCGCGCATATCGGTAAAACGCAAGCTGGTGCATCGTTGCTGTCGTGTCGTTGTTCAAATCCTGCGAAGAACGTAGGAACACTTGTGTTTGGGAACCCTATGAGGACCAGTCTTATTGCAAAAAGCTCTAAAAGGCTCTGCATTATTACGAGCTTTTTGTTAATTTATATAGAAATGAGACCTCTGGGAAATATAGTCTTGAGCCAGTTTCCGACCTTTCAGTTCCTAAAGCGTTTTTTCCCAGTATTGAAGTGTGCTACATATTTCTACATTTGCCCAACTTTTCGGAAAATTTGTGAAGCCTGCATAATCATCATAATCGCCCCAGCGTTCCGTATCTCTCCTTTTTAAGCAGAAAAAGCTGTTGTGCGTAACAAAATTATGTGGACCGCTCAAAATTTTTCTTATATGAGAGACATTTGACTTCTCCACTATTCAATTTTTCGTATTCAAATCTTAGAATCCCTTGTTTATCACCCTTTTTTGGTGGAAAAACTTCACTTCGTAACATAAGTATGTGGACGCTTTTGAAGAACAGAAATATCCTCAAGATCGAAAATCGGTAGGCTTACCAAAGCTTCTGACGAATCAGACATTCTGTTCGACATCCTTAGAACCAAGCTCCCGATACTATCGATTTGTTCCCAACCAGCCAATTTCACCAACTTGTTAGGTCACTCGTTATTCTTTCGTTCCTCGTTCCGTGACTAGAGACAGCGAACCACGATTCCCCCAGGTACGCTTTCGATAAGGATGTGATCTGAAATGCTGGCCAATCCATCACCCAAAACCCCTGCGTCAACATCTCTTCAAGAGGAACTTAGGTAATGGGCGTTCAGTTGGGCTTGCTGCAAAGCAGGTTTTTGTCACACTGACTACTTGAAAAAAAGCTGTAGATTGGACTCAAACGCTTCATTGCACTCTAATCGTCCACTTGTCATGTTGGGAAGCCGGGGTCCAATTTCCCGCTGCTCAAAAAATACCAGACCATCGACGAACCTCCGAAATATCTTTCCCAGTACGTCTGTGTAATACGAAAAGTTCTCTGTAGAGGTAGTGAAATTCAGCCGGACGCCAAATTTTAACTCCTTCTCGCCAGTCAAGGCTATCTAAGGGAGTAATTTCCACAGTGTCTTGTATTCCAGTCATAAAATCTAACAAAGGCGTCGCCTGCTCGGCTTCATTGTTCTACATATGGCCCTGATTTCAAATGAGGACTCCACGATAAGAACGAAGGTCGAGAAGGGGAAATTTGCCTATTGGGTAAACAGGCGGACCTCCCGAGTGCGGACTGGTACGCAATCGGCAGCGGAAGATTTGACCTCTCCGATCTGGCATGGCTCACTCTTGGCGCACTTGGCGAACCACGCCCGCCGACTATCGAATCACACGCCGCAGGTCTATACGCAGCGAGTGATTAGGTAGCAGAGAGAGCGTTATGTTGGAGAGGGTACAACGGTTGGATAAGTCGCATCAATACCGAGATCAAGGTGAAATAAAGGGGTTCATTTTCTCGGGTTCTGGGCCGTTTCTCATGGTTTTTCTTTTTTTTTTCTGGTACCACTCACCAACCCTAACTCAATTTGGAAGTGGTTGCTTTTTCATCGTAAATTCTGCCTTTAACGGGAAATTCCAATCTTGCCAATTCATGCAGTGCACTTGAAAGTGAAGCGTTTTTTAATCTTCTCTAGTGTCGTGTCTATTGATTGAATGGACGCCGGTTGGTCAATTTTGAGATCAGGAAGGTCATTTCAGCTCGAACTTGCATAGCAGGTAAAGGAAATTTAAGACAATACGGGCCATTCTTCTAACTTTTGAGTCGGTCAAGATTGACGACGATCGTCAGGCGATTTCCCTGTTCCCCTAGAGGGTACGGCAACATGATGAGCCCTAACCCGTGCTTGTTTCTTGGGAGATATACTTACTGTAAAGATGCATGATGGCATTATAATAATGAAAGGAATATAAAAGCAGGTTGATAAATTGGTGCAAAAACTTGACCTACCTCGGGGTGTTCACAAACTTTTGTTACAGACAAAAAATTTCAATCAAAAAAGCTTGCTAAAATAGGACAAAATCGTTTGCCTAAATATCACGTAGGTTGTCGACCACAAAGTGAGGAATGGTGAAGGTTTCACGGCACAGAAAGTCTTCAGCTGACCCCTGAAAATTGATTTCAGGGTGTCCACATATTTTTACTCATTGTATGTAGTAGCATGGCCGCGGAATGACTAACGCCACACATGTTTTCGGATTCATGCCTACCTTAGTGTTGCTAGTTACTGCAGCTTCGTTTTCCCTTTCTCTCTTTTTCCTTGTTTCTCTGCTCTAGTTGGTATCCATGCCTTTCTTAAACTCATACGAGCCTGTGCGCTGCATCAATTTCCGCAGCGAAACTAGGTCGTCGCTGAACTTCCTCCAGAAAAAGGCTGGCCACAATCTACGTGATGAGAAAAAGAAGGTGCATCATTTTCGAACCTCATATCCCCTGTCCTAAACATGGCGTGCACTGTGCTCTTTTCAGCAAAAAGGGTGGAAGTCGTGTAACGGTAAGTTGCGGTGCCTACCGCGGGTCCGGGGATCAAATCCAGGATCGCGCGCTTTTAGCTCAACCTGGCCTCGTACGGGGTCGGTTAGTTGGTGCCAGGTTTGTTTGGGAGGGTAAAAACAGTCTTGTGCATCGACTGGCCCCCACAAGTCGTTGCATAGGCCGAACTGCATTCAAAATGCCATTATAATTCTGAATGGAAAAGAGAATGCGCGGCGCATCTTAAAAAGGGATCGATGCACGCGAATATCTTTGTCATTTTCTTTTTATCCTCCTATCCGGCACGGTGTGAGCCAACTCCGGCGCATTCCCCTCAGTTTGACTTATAAAGAGCCTACAATCAAAAGTGATCCTTCAGATTCAGTTCGAACTTTTTTGAGTGGAAGCAGTTTTCCTCATTTTGTTTTCCTTTTTCTGTACAGGAGGATACCTAATTAGTTGAGTGATGCCTCAACCCTGTCCCTATTTTTATTAGTGCCACTAAAATGAAGGAAAATATGTATTATACTTGAGGTGCAGAATGGCAAGAGTTTTGTGACCGACCAATTACATATGTTCGTTGGTAGTGCTCTGGACGAGTGTCGAACTCTAAGAGTTCTTGAAAATTGGCACAAAATGTACCTTACGGGGCTTGGATATTGAAATCTCACCATAAATGGAATGAACTGTTCATGTAAACTAGCGATCTACATAACGGTGGCCGGGATTTTCCTTTCCCTAAAGCGCTGCGTCACATTCTCCTACTTCTATTTATTTATTTATTTATTTATTTATTTATTTATTTATTTTTACTTCCTTTTGCGATTTCAACCCCTTTCAGTCTGTATGTACAAAGTGAGTAACTTGAGCAGTAGAAAGGGTGCAATCACTTTTATAACATCGATGCCTCCATACTGATAGTTCCTGATTTTGTTAGTGATTGCACCCTCCGAACACCCCGCACAACCTCCCTCCCCGTACCAGACTACAACACATTTTCTGGCTTGTGCTCAGTGTGTTCATACACCATTCTGAGGGTTATTACGATCACACTCTCGCACTAGGAAGTAGGTAGAGATATTACTGGGCAGAAATGCCTCCTAGTTTGCTCGATTAACAGTCCATTTCTCCTATCACGTTTCTTATCACACCTAATGGCACTATCACACCTAATGGCACTTTGGCGATGGACGGAAGGGTATCAACTCATGCGAGGGGCAAAAAAAATTTTTTGCCAATGGTGCTCATCGGCGAATATTTCGTCACACAGGGTATCATCGTTGTGAGAATTTTCCCGGCAAAACATTCTTAAGTGTCCCTCCATAAGCAAAGCAAGCCTTTGCTCACTGTGTTCACTGCCCCCATAGCCTTCAGAAAATGAAGTCATTCGTCGTCGTCGTCAAGCTCAAGGGGCCTACCGGAATTGCTCTAGTCTGGAGCTGCTACCTGATTTCTTACCCGATTCTCTGGTGGGCAGACTCCTAGACAGAGTTGCTCTGACCATGCAGGACCCTTGCCGAACATCATTTTAATCAACGTCGTAATGGTACACGATCCGTCGAGGACCTGTTGAGTTATAAGCTAGACCAGCGTTTCGCTCTCAGCCGATGATAAACTCAGCAAATTTTTCCCGAATGAGTTTCCATTTCCACGTATGCCCCTTGTTTTCGATTTGTTGAAAGCTTTTTTAGCTGCGGTATTTGAATCGGAACGTATTCCGAGCTCATGGACAAAGACTTCGCTCCCAGCCTGGAATCGAACCCGCACATCTGGCTTTCTGGGCAACTGTGCTACCGATCACACCACCGGGGCACCCTTTCATCTCAAATGCACTGTCGCGATCGATTCGAACAAGACTACGCTTGATGAAAAAAGCAAAATGAATCATTTGATACATTGGGATAAAGAGCCTCTTTTCTTGTGAAGTCAATCCTGGTACGTCGTAGAGGCACAGAGTTGGTAGGAAACAGAAACGCAGAAGAGCACATCGTACGAGAGGGTACAGATGTATGGTGCGAACCATAAGAATGGCAGCAGTCGCAGCGGTCAAGGAAAAACTCTGCGCCCTTGCGGTGCACTGTGGAGTCGCGATAGTGCTATGACCCTTTTGTTTAGGGACCCTGCTATGTCACATGCGGAGAGTATTTCTCTAAAGACCGCATCGTGACCTACACCTTTAAATTGGCTTTTAGTGACAGGGTGAAAATCGGTCGAGGATTTTTTGAGGATATCCGCCTTCTCAGTCTCGCCACGGTGAGAGTGAATGTGTGCGCGGGAGAGACTGAGAAGGCGGATATCCTCAAAAATAATGATAAGGTGCGCCATGGTGGTCTGTGCTCTCTGCGCGTTCATTCTCTCTCGACTCTTTTCTGGCACAGTACAGAGCCATCGTCGAGGATTCCCTCGACCGCTATGCACCCCGCTTAGTGGAATATGACCGTAACCGAATTCCCTTCTGGGCGAAGTGTTTAGTCTAAAACATAGCATACTTCTGATGGTGCTGTTTATTTTGGCTCTAGAGAATTCTGATAAGTAACCATTGAACCTGTTCTGAGTTTTACTAAGCGGTATCTTGATCAATTAATTAAGACTGAAATAAGCGTTTCCTTCGTGATGTTCTAGATTTTATGATCTCGAGAAACTTCGAAAAGGTCGACGGTGTTCACTCCACTTGTCAAAGTCTTGTAGATCATTACCAGATAACAGGTTACACCCCTTGAACGCAATTTTTAGGCCCATCGATTCAATTCTGTTATTTTTTTTATTTTGATAAAATACCCTGGTGATTCCTTTTTTCGCAGTAATACCCACAGTAAACCAATGCACGTGATCAGATGTGCACGATATTGATCCTGATAGTGATATCTTGAAAGATGAGCCATTCAAGCATGTCCAAGAATAAGCTGATCGTAAGCTTGACTAAGAACTCGCCCGGGTTCAATAAAAGTGCGTTAGGCACGCCGTATTTGAGCAGAGAGGGGCATGCTGCTGTAGAACAGCTGATCTCTTGACGCGGTGGATATCGACAAGGAGGTGGTAGGGGTTGATCGTGCTGGGTCACGAGAGGCCACCTTTGCTAGAGGCTCAGATAGACTTGCAGCAGAAACCTCCGAGTTACGGGCCGCAGCAGTGTCAGGCATATGCTGCTGGCGCGCCCACTAGTCCTGATTGGCTGGTTTGCGTCTGCATACAGTAACCCGCGTGGTGGTAGCCAATCACGGACGAGTGGGCGTGTCGGCGGTATATGCTGCTGGCACTGCTGCGGCCCGGAACTCGGAGGTTTTTGCTGCAATTCTACCTGAGGGGAAACGATCCGCGTGGGAAGGTCTGAAGGGGTTCTTGTTCCACTGCAGTACTTTCACTTCCAGTTCCAGAGCTCCGATGTTCCAGAGTCATGGTGTGCCTGTGTTTCAGCATACCAGAGTTCCAGCGTTCCAGCTGCAGTGTGCCTTAGTGGCATTTTTGATAGGAGCTGTTAAGGCCCGTAGGAGAGAGAGCTTAGGCTCATAGGAGGGCTCATAGGAGGCTTGGAGAAGACTGCTTTTGTGGTCAGATTGTGAGGAGAGCCTGAGTGGTTTAAGTTGATAAGCCTTAGTGGCTGAGTTTACGAGTCCTGTGTGGCTGAGCTGTGAGATAAGGTTGCGCCGTGCACTCGTGCCGCAGACACGTTTCCCGTTCGCACCTCCCGTTCGTCCAACACCATCCGCCCCTCGATCACCGTTTTACAAGACTATTCTCTGTTCAATTTGTTTATATTCCAGAGTCGTTTCAATACATCTTCCTTTGTACTTCTTCTCTCACAAAATGAAAGGTTTACTCCACCGTCATATCGTAAGAATCCGCCTAAAGTATCGCACAATTTTTTAAATACGATGGACGCGAAATGTATATGAGGGACTAGCGCTCACGATTACGATTCTCGTGACACCATTGTAGCGGGAAGCAGTCTTCATGTACATACATTTCGCGCATACCGTCCTCTAAGAATACGGCGTGCCCATCCCACTTGTACTGCCACCTCGTCCGTACTGCGGTCTTGGTTGACGATAGCCCTAAGCGTCTTCGAGCTCAGTTCAAGATTTCTCCACCCTTTTAGGAGCATCATTTTCGCCAGGCATCAAACATCTACCATTAATGCAATGATAACTGTTGTTGCCTTTACGTTTCGATTTTGATCCGGACCCGCATTACGGCTGTTGACCCACGGCTGTTGTGCTCGCAAACGGCGATGGATCGAGATGGCTCGATGGGAAGCACCTGTCAAGCATTCTGACACAGTCGCAGTTTAAATAAAATCGATAGCGAGAGCTCTGTCGCTTCATCTCGCTGCTACTTCCTGCCTCTGCCCAATTTTCTAAATGTTGATCAGGTTGTTTCAATGCTTGTTACATCGTCTGCTACTAGTCGCTAGTGCTTTTCTACGTACACCTGTCCGTTGGAGTCTGGTAGATTTGAGCTCGCTGTTTCTACCTTGAAGATCACGCTGAAATTTTCTGACAATGTTTCCGCTTTTCTCGCCTGTTGGTCAGCATTGAGATCAATTTTCATGGGCAGAATGCTTTGACAAGGCGCCGCCACCCTGTGCACGCTCCGTGGATCGAGTTCCGCCAACCTGTAACACCTTGGTTGGATGGTAGCAGTTTGTGGTAAAGCGGCTGGCTCAATCATTGATATTCTCGAAGTTTATAAAGTGGGCAATATACAATTTCTTGAACGCCGCCAAGTCCATGGCGTAAATTGCGAATGGATCGATCAATACTGACAAAATCCCATCTTTGTTGACAATTATGAGCATTTTGACCGCAACATAGCATAGTTCCGTGACTATTCGTAAGCGCAGCTGGCTGTGTCGCTCAACTTCACTACCAGCTGGCTGAGTCACGTGTAGAAGAAATTGGGCAACGATGTTCAACAGCTGAGATCCCAGGACTCACCAGCACCTTTCCGATACTCATGCCTCCACTCTTTCTTAGGGCATAGTCAACTGCATCGTCCGAAAGCCGTCCTAGGTGGAAGGTAAGTGAGAGGGATACTTTCCAACGGCAAACTAAAACATTTTGTAGGTTTTTTTTTTTCAAAATTCCATGAATATTTCTAAATAAATTCTGAATCTTCCTTTGAAGTTTTTTCGATTCTTACTAATTTAATTCCTTTCTTTTTTTCGTCCTGGTTATCTCCCTTCTTTCTGTAAATTTTTCACCAGAAATCAAAGTAGAAGTAACCAGTGGAATAGGGATTAGGAAAAAATCACGAGAATTGAAAGTTGAAATTAAGAGGTCCAGAAAATCTCGAAAAATGGGACTGCTTCTTTGCCCGTTGATCTCCGCTTTAGCGCTACCCTCTTCAACACTGTGCTCTCTCTCTCTTTTAAACTGCTAGAGTCAGACGGCGAGCGGCTACCCATAGGTGGGTATGCAGCGGCGTGAGCGGGGCGGGTGCGGCCCTGCTGGGTCACGTGGGAATTAGGGGGCTGCTTGCCTTTCGACTTCTTCCCTTCTTCTCCCTTGGACCTTGTCGTATGATCCTTCGTTAACGTTCAGGTTTTGTGGGCGTGTACCAGCGATACCTTGCTGTAGTGCGTCGGATATGAGTTTACTAAGACAAGCGACGTATCAACGGCGTAAATTCACAATTGCTTTTCTTGAAGTTCACCGAACGCAGCAGACCATTGAGAAGCATGCTAGCCACTCATGGATGACTCGTAAACCAACTACCCCAGGTCAAATCGGTGAGGAAACGGCTGTCGACAATGGAACAAGACCCGCGCTCCACAACCCGGGAGTATTTGAATTGGTCACTACGTCGTTCCGCGTTGCGTGTGATGAGGTGTACGCTGCTATCGAGCCTGGACAAGGTACCTCGTCCATTAGCTCGCATTACCCGTCATCAGCTCACTTTGTAAGGTACCAGCGCCGGGACCGACCTAGCATGGCTCACTCTGGGCACACTTGGCGATCCACGCCCATCGCTGATCTAATTACTCGCTGCGATCTATACGCGATCTATCCATCTAATCACTCGCTGCGTATAGATCTACAGCAAGTGATCGGATGGCAGAGAGAGCGTCACATTGAAGAGGACACAATGA
>KZ348866.1:4208-14303 GCA_002352805.1 Teladorsagia circumcincta | reverse complement strand
AGCATCGTGATTATAGACCATTACAACGCCTGCTCGGGTGTCTCCGAAGAGGCCCATAGCGCTGCGAAGGAAGGGACGCAGAAGCGGCGAAGGACGAGTCGCACCGCGTACTGTAGCGGTTAGACGTCAGGTTAAATAGAGTGTACCACACTACGTCTCATATCGCACAGCACGCGCTGCGGCTCGTCTTTTGCGGCATCAGCGTCTCTTCCTGCTCCGCGCGATGGACCTCCTGTGGGACACCCCGCGCTCTCGCATCGTGCCGCACTCAAACTGGGGCGCGTGAGGTGCTTCGAGGACCTGACAGTGTGGTCTCATCACGAACCGGGCTCGGTAGCATTTGAACAGAACCCTCCTACGGATAGTGGCTTATCCGGAGCTATGTCACCGAGACGATGTGCTGGCATACTTTCGCGAGACCAGAACATGTACTGCATGCGGCACTTCTGTCAACACCGTTGCGGCGGCGTCGCCGCAATCGGAACTTACCGTCCAACAGCTCTTGCCGCACCCTCGATGCAAATAATTAAAACGCAACGAGAAAAGTTGACTAAATCTGAGGTCATGTTGTTTTGCATTCAAAACAATCCATCGCCAAGTCGCGCGTGATACACCAGTGTGATACACATATCGACAATAGAGAGGTTCTTTTTTCAGAATAGTGAGATTTTTCGTGAAATCAGCAAGATGTGGAATCGCCAAGCCGTGTCCTTTAAAAGGTTTGACCTCACCCCGCGCACTCTTACCTTTAATAAAGCCTCCGGATGAATTCATGGGGAAGAGAAACGTCTGGCTAGGAACCCTTGTTTCTGGAATTGGTATCGTTGGCTGACGGTCCTATCGCGATCGCCTACATTGAAACGTGTCAGATGAGAAAACTCAGACGCAACGATGGCATGCTCGAGATTGAGAAGAGTACTGACTGGTTGTAAAAAAGGATGAGAAAGAAGCATTTCAACATAAGTCTGCAAGGCTAGGCATTAAAGTAGTTAGAAACAGGCTTCAAAATTTTGAACTTCTGAATTGAGTAGAAAAGTCAGAACGTGACAGGATAAAAACTTCTAAATACAAAGATGGATGTGAAAAACGAGACAAGGTGCGTATGCTGACACTAGAAACCCTGCCGAGAGACGAGAGCCGGCGCGTAGCCATCTAGACCCCCTTCGGAAGTGTTTCCTTAGTGCAACTACCGTAACAGATAGTAGTAGAGGGGCTCCCATGCTTAGCCCTTATTCAAACCGTCTGAACTGCGAGTGCTGGCGATGACATCTTGTCGAAGGATGCTTCTTATCAGTAAATGTGGTATCGATTGAACGAAAATTCGAGTTGACAGAGCTAAAGCTACTCCTTGAGGTCTCCAATCCTTCCCTAACATTGCTGAGAAGCTGCTTCGATATATAAATAGAGGATGGCCTTTGTAAGCAACTTGTAGGAAATTTTGTGAGATATATATGATCATATAATCAGATAAGCTATCATCAGACATTCTGATATGGTGGAAAAAGCGGCCGAATTGTGCCAAAGATTGTTGCTTGCTGAAAAATGAACTTGGTTGGGACCTAGAAGGAGAAACCTTGTTAAGTGATGGTGTATCAATGATTGAGAGGTTGCATTACAATGCTACGATTTACTTTGCTGACCGTATGCGGCCTGTAATAGATGGCCGATTGACTTCACGTGCTGTAAACTGCCTTGAATAATTTTTCGAAGAATGAAAACGCACTACGTGTCAGCTGTTGCACATCTTTCTCTTCCTTTTCCGCCGGTTGAGTGGGAAGTTGAAGGGTCATGCGAGGTCTGTCGGAGGTAGTCCACGCTGCTGGATAGGCTAACGGCTGACTATCATGAGAGTTCTCCATCTCAGCAAGTACTCCTCTTCACAGTCGATGCTTCCACCCCTGCTTCACTTCTGAAACGCGTGAAATAGTAGCAAAGAAAATTTGAAGGAAAAAAAAACGATAAGATAATCAAACTGTGTGTTACGCCTGTAATTCAAAGGGTTACTAATGCTCGATGCCTAACTCCTTTACCACGAATTATGTAAAGAACGCTGGAAAGTCAACTGGTAATTAAAGGAACACTGTCAAGGTGGGTGCTGCACCTCTATTGTTTATGTACCTCTAAAAGTGGGCGTGGCCGTATGTGACGATTCCACCATTTGAAACCGTCGGGAGGCGCCAGTATACAGTATGAATAGCGTGATCAATAATTCCGTCCCTTTTATTGATTCTCGTAGATCATCGAAAACTTATGTGAGAGTTATCAATGGACAGCAAACATCACGCAGAACCTTCCTAAGGTGTAAACGACTTTGATTGTTGTAGATAAATTTATCAGTCTGAAGCTATCAGGACCAGCGAGGTATAAGGCCTTTAGGTATGATAACCTATCAGTGTCACTTTTCAATTTTATTCGTCAATCAAGGGGCTGATTTACTCTGTTGACACCCATTCATCATCATTACATGTTGTTAAAATAATGTTAATGAGTAGAAGTTCGCTCTATGTGTCACTTGAACATACTGGTTTCCAAGCACTCCTATTTCTTCAGAATTCTCACAGATTTGCTTACCGTGCTTATAAGTTTTATGTATTCCCAAATGCAATTCTATAAGGATATATAATTCGATCCCTCCAAAAACTGATCAACTCATTAGGGAACCAATCAATAAATACATTTTGCACGAGGTATGAATATTACATACTGAGACTGTGAGCGAATTGTATCAGTCAGTCTAGAGAGCTTGGATGAGCATGCTCGCGACAAGTAACGGTGTGAGAAGAAAGTGGGATGCGTTCATTGGAAAGATGACTCATTTAGCCTGTCGCGACTACAGTATACCATTTGATGCCTATCAACGAAATGACGAAGGTAGTTATAAAGTGATCATTTACAACCGAACAGCACATACGAATGTCGAGTACCAAGAATTCAAGAAAAAATGTAACTCTTCTGCGCTGAAAGAGCCACACGGCAGAATTTTGCATGAATTCTGAATTCATTTCAAGATGGAAGGGAAGGGGGAAGATATAACATGAAATTTAAATGTTTGTAGGGTGTCATTTCGGTGCATAATAATCTCTTCTAAATGCTAGAACGCCAACCTTCATCGCCCCTTCCCCTTGCCCCTCTATTGCAAAAATTCTCATTTTTTAAGGATACACGAAGGGTTATCCGAGAAACTGTCAAAAGACTTAGAATTTAGAGAGATAACTGCAGTAGTAAACAGGTGAGGTGTTCTTCAGTGCAAATTTTGGTATCTTCGAGAGGTGACGGATCTGAACAGCTCGGTTGAGATTGGGAAAGAGTGGCAGTGGTGAGCTGACCCTAAGAGGAGAGGTATCTTATCATAGCGAGGTTCTCCCTATGTCATGAGCGCGTTTGATACACCACAATGTCTTTGAATGTGAGAGGTTGTTTGACTAGCCGACTGGCGACCTTCCCGGCAGTTATTTAACGACGAGAAGATTTACCTTTTGTAGCTGAATCCGTTGAGTGAACCCAACTTCCCAGAATAGCCATGATCCATGAGAAGGGAAGTGTTGCAGGTGGCAATACTTTCTTTGCGCTAGCTTCAACTACTCTCCTTATGTTACAGTGATTACCAGATATCGTAGCCTTCTGACTACTTGAATTTTTTTCGACTGCCGTCAGTCATTCCTAAACCTAATTCCTGAAAGAGTCGGTAATTTTCCTAATCATCTCACGAAATCGCTCACGCCGTCTCTAAAGAGCAACTATCTTCTTTACAGGTAACAAGTGTAGGTGAAGTTGCTGTGTTAAACAGTAGAGGGGAGTTCTGTGTTACCTGAGGCCTATAGTGGTATACTTATTCTGGCACGCTCTGCTTCGAGTACGGTCATGGCACATGTGCAGGTCCTGCTTGGCTTTGATCTGCTTTTCCGGTTGCATAGACACTTACTGCTGTGAAGAAATCTTTGCAGTTTTGTGCACACAAATTTTGGGGCTCTGATGAAATAAGCAGCCTGTTGGATTGTGCTGATCCATTTGAGATTGATTGTTGAAAACGATTCCCAAAACGATAAGGGATTGAGTTCCAGGCGTTGACCAATCCCTTTTGACATGGCTAGGCATGCTTCTCCAACTCATATTCGTGGCAGCATTTGATACGGTATAGCAAGACAGTCATGGGCTGTACGATGACTAGTTGGAGTAAGCCAGTGTGAAAGTCAGTACTGTTATCCGTTCAGACAAGTTTAGTACCAGTGGAGGTGTCAGGAGGGAAGGAAGGTTGGTTAGGTGATGCGATCCATCCGTGTGTGTGGAAATATGGCCCCACTAACTGCTACCACCTTTAACAGTAATAATTAATTAATGAACTTACCGAACAAGATAGTCATGGGCTACAGATCCCCTCCTGTTTGCAATGCAATACCGCATTCCACGCGAAGGGTGCATAGACTTATCTAAGTTTTTTATGAGCATTCCATTGAGAATTGGTGAATTGGTCAGTTAAGATGGTTTCGTGGCACGAAGCCTGGCTTCACCTCCAGTGGGATGGGTAGAGGGTAGAGAAGGGTGGTCACTACCTCTACTATTTGCTGATGTGCTGAAGGTTCACTGGTTGGAAGTGAGTCGTTTGGTGGACGCGAGGCTTGCGGTCACCATCCGGGCTGGAATCAAACCCCAGAACTCCAAAGTTCTTTGACCCTACACTTGAAACTGAGCTTGTCGTTTGCTGAAAGGGGGGGGGGGTTCTTGGCGTAGTCGAGGCACATTGTTTTCTTATGGTGCTTGACTTGCAGCGAATAGTTGAATCCTCTGGCTGTGCTTCTTTGCGGTGGAACTGAAGAAATGTGGCTAAATGTGGATTATCCGTGCATGCAGTTAATGGTCAGTGTTCTGGAGCCATGACAATCTCGGTCGATGTTTTACCCTTTCCTTTTCCCTTTTTCTCGAAGAACGAATAAATGTTGGTCGACGACACTACAGCTGCGCTACGAATAGAACGCCGATGGTTCATACGTTGCTTGTCAGGGTCAGGACTAGTGCCTTGCTTCAGCATTAACAAGTCTAAGTCCATCATTGGCACCCTTAAGATGTGTCGTTAGGGATGTGTTGCCCTAGCGTTTGATCTCTGCCAAATGCTGCTCCAGCTTCGCTAGCAGCCAACGACAGTTTCTCCTTGCCAGCATAGAAGGTCACCATGCACGTAAGTGGAACATTCGGGTCACCGCCCATGCTTCGAAAAATTCAAATTTGGAAATCGGGAGATTGTAGAATGTTAGGCTTTCTGAACAAGGAGATGTCCGTTTCATGCGCTCGGAATTGATCTTAAGAATACGATCAATAAATCGGTATTATTCTGGATATTTGCATTCGACTCTCATTATCATGAAGGGTCAGCAAGTTTGTACCTCGAATACTTGGCACTTATTAGGATTCTTCCAGAGCATCGATCGTCCATTCGGAAAAGGTGCTTGAATGAATAATGGTCCAGAAATTGGGAATCACTACTTTTTCTTCACTAAATTCCACGAACGGATCATAATTCATTATATTGAGTTCTTGTGGGATAACATGCCATGCGATTCTCCAAGTTGGAAAGGCGCATTACGCAATAACCTTTCAGCACTAAGTATCCAATGTAGAGGTACCTTTGAGAGGTTGAAAGATAATGCTTGAACATCGGCTGGTGCTTGTACAATTGCGATTTGTTGTATGGGCAACATCAGCAGCGGCTACAAGTAGGAGCAGAGTCGAACGCGTGGCCAATCACATAAAATAAGATCATTTGTTGTCGAACGCATTATATTTTCCACTAATACTAACTTTCCATACTTAATGTGGTGAGCTTAGGCCGAATAGGTTTACGTTTTCGGAATAACTGACTCTAGGAGTCAGTTATTCCGAAAACGTAAACCTATTCGGCCAAGGTATTGTTTGGCAGACAGGAATTCAAGAGTAAGAAGTCTTGAATCAAAAAAATTCTGAAGTGCTAATGAACAATGAAATGTTTTGTAGATCATCCCAGCGACTGTTTCATACATTTACCCCCTTAATCCCTACTCGCTAATTCAATGAAAAATTCCTATTTGAAACGACATCACCAGTTAATGAGTCAGTAGTTCAGTCATGATCTGAACTCAAAAACTTCATAAATAACTTTAGAAGTTTTGGCTGTGATGCCGCAGTGATTTGGGAGCGGGAAGAGCAATTGCTCGCAATTCGTTGGAATTTATCACTCAAAACGTATTGGCCCCTGATAGTCGTCTACAGATAGATAGATGCAGTATAGATATGTCTAATCAAAAATATTGTGCAGATAGCCCAGTAGTGCGTGTTTGCGGACGTGGTGAAGTTGCGAAGCCCAGAGGTCCATCATCACCGACACTTTACAAAGCCATACTACATATTAACAGTAATAGTCTAGGATTGCTATTGCAGGATTCACGTCACTACTTCTGCTCTTTTGTCCCACCTTATGCTTGTCATGTTGTTTTGTTTACCGTCGTTGATCAAGTTTCGTTTTTGAAAAATTCATTTACGATGTCGGTGATTTTCCTTTTCAGAGTAATTCAATCCTGGAATGCTTAGAGGGGGACTCACATTGTATTACTGTGTTCTCTATTACCCATCAGGCACCTAATGAGCCCCTTATTGAACTTTGTGCTGGAAAAAACTTGCGATCTATTCTAAGGGAGCTCATCACACTTCGTGGTTTGGTTGGCTTTTTTGTAATGTTTTTGTGCGATGCAGTAAATATGAACCTAGTATCACTTCTACCGCATTCCAGACTGCTATGAATGAAAGTATTCTTCCGCGTGAGTAGGTAGGTCCACCTAGCTCAAGCTCTAAAACCTTGAATGTTGCAGTAAGTGCTGTTTTTGAACCATCAGCAGAATTGCTTTGAACGCTCACATTTCTTCTTCCAAATCCACTCTTAACAAAACTGTAATGCTCGAAATAGCTGTACAGTGGCAAACCACTAGTGACACACAAATATTTTCTATCCTTGTAATGTAACTGTGAGTGTGCTGAGTGGCGCCACGTCGCTACCGTACACCCGGACGCTCCGTGTAAGATGTTCATCCAGTCAATCAATGTTCTTATCACTGCCACTCCATTACCCCAACCGTCATATTGCTGAGTCGACCAAAAGCAATAACGAGCGGATTATTGACGGTTGTGAGGGACTCGGGTACGAGAACAGGGTGTACATTTGTAGGTCTTCTGCAAGAAGACGATAAATCACTTTTATCAAAAGTGCATATTACTATACCAATACCTTTGCCTATTACTTTCATCTGGGTGCGATTCGAGTTATCGCCCATACAACAATTCGCAACTGTACAAGCACCAACTGATGTTCAAGCATTGACTTTCAACCTCTCAAAGGTACCTCTACATTGTCAGTGTCGGATATTCAGTACTGAAAGGTTACTGTGTAAGGCGCCTTCCCAACTTGAAATCGCACGGTCATGCTATACCACATTTGCTCAATATAATTGATTATAAACAGTTCATGGACTTTAGTTAAGAAAAAGTAGTGGTGACCAATTTCTGAAATAGTATACTTTTAAGCACCTTTTTTGAATGAAAGGTCGATGCTTTTAAAGAATCCTAATAAGGTTAAGTATTCGAGGTACAAACTTGCTAACCCATCGTGATAATGAGTGTCGAATGCAAATATCAGCTGAGTTCGCTTTCCCATACCTTTACTACATACTTCCGAATTAATACCGATTTATTGCACCTATCCTCGAGTTCAATTTCGGGAGCCTCTCGTATCTCCTCGTTCAGAAAGCCCAATATTTCTACAATTTTCGAATTCCCAAACTTGAATTTTCTCGAATCATGAGTGGTGACCAGAATGCTCCACTTACGTGCACGTGTGGTCTTCGATTCTGGCAAGAGTTTTTTACCGTTGGCTGCTAGCGAAGCTGGAGCAACATTTGGTAGAAATCACAGACTAGAGCAGCGTCATCCCTAACGACAAAACTTCAAGGGTGCCAATGATTGACTCAGAAATGTTATGGCTGAAGCACGCCACCAGTCCTGACTTTAACAAGCGACACATGAACCACCAGTTGGCTGCGCACACATCACAGATCTGCGACGATATGGAACAGCGGTGGAGAATTTAAGAAGTCCTATACATCGGTAATATTTGGCTTGCTCTTCTGAGCTGAATCCTATCCGCTTTCCTCTCGGTTTACGTGCTATCTCTTACTATTGTAACTTTGGATTTGGGCTCCGCCCACCATGTTGATGCCCCGCCCGCCAATGTCAACCAGCGTGAATAACGGTCGAGGAAATCCTAGACAGGGGGGTCGTACTTGTCAGGGTGGATCATGGGGGGTCGTAACTGTGAGGGTCGACGGCGAGCACATCGGTGGCATTGTGATACAGATAGGAGGAGAAGTGTGTACCGCCGGAGAAAACGAGGATGTGCGAAAACATTATATAAAATATTATTTCTGCCCGCTTTAAACACCTCGCTGACAGTGATACTGTTGTAAGGAACGCTATCGCAAAAACGACAATAGCGAAGGAAAGCCGCAAGCAAACGAAGCGGCTCGTCGGTTATAGGGGGTACGAGATGTGTGTACTACAATACAGATTCTGTCAAAAGTCATCATTATATAACACCTTTCAATGGAGTGTACCGCTTTGAGTGATGGTCGGATACATGGCGTATACCGAGACGAAAGCGGGCGATGTCGATTGTCCCAATTCATATCGCCATGCTGAAGGGTTGTATTCTAGATACATTCGAGTGTTGCCTACGAAATATTCTGCAACGGTGAAGAAGGAAGCGCCTCTTTGAGCGGCTAGCGAACGACCTCGATACGACCGCGACGCAAATATCTTCTCAGAAAAGAGGCCTGGAAAGAAGCTAAGTAAACTACTGGGAAGCGCAAACCTTCCGCTTTCCGGAACTGTCTTCACTTTTTTGGGTGCTTAACAAATCAGAGACATATTGCCTTTTGAGTGCCAAAAACTCGCATGAAAATTTTCGCGTTTACGACGCTGATTCAAGTATAGGGTCAAAGAACTTTTGCGTTTTGAAGTGTTGATTCCAACCCAGATGGTGACCACAAGGCTCGCAGTCACCAAACAACTCACTTTGAACAAGTGAGCCTTCAGCAAATATGTAGTAGAGACAGCGACCATCCTCTCTCTCCACCCTCTCCCCATCCCATTGGAGGTGAAGCCAGCTGCGTGCCACGAAGCCATCTTAACTGACTAATTTACCAATTCTCAATAAAACGCTCATAAAAAAACTTAGATAAGCCTTCGTGTGGGTTGTGGTATTGCATTGCAAAGAGGAGAAAATCTGTAGCTCATGACTATCTTGTTCGCAAAATTCATTTAGCAGCGCCATATTCCACACACCTGGTACCAAACTTGTTTGAGAGGATAACAGTACCGACTTTTACATTGGCTTACTCCCACTAGTCACTGTACAGCCCATGACTGCCTTGCCATACCGTATAAAATGCTGCCACGATTATGAATGGAACTAGCATGCTTAGCCATGTCAGAAGGGATTGATCAACGCCAGAAGCTCTATACCTCATCGTTTTTGGGTATCAGTTTTTGACAGTTCATCTCAAATGGATCATACAATCCAACAGGCTGCCCATTTCATCCGAGCCCTTAAATTTGTTTGCACCAAGCTGCAAAGACCTCTTCACGGCCATAATTGTCTATGCATCCAGAAAAGCAGGTACAAAGCCAAGCAGGACCTGCACATGTGCCATGGCCGAACTGGCAGCAGAGCGTGCCAGAATGCGTACCACTACAGGCATCGAGTAACGCAGAACTTCTCTCTACTGTTTTCCACAGCAGCTTCACCTACACATGTTTACCTGTGTCGTACCCTCTCAATTTTCTCGCCTAAGTGTAGCAAAAGAGAAAGTGCGGCTGTGCGATAACTTCGGGCAACAAAACAATCAGAACTACTTCATTTTGATCTTTTTTTTCGATTTTTTCCCTTATTTATATTCTTCAAGATACATTTTCAACTCTGACGCACTTTCAGTTACCCTACTCCCTTCACCATACCATAAGAATTAATTTCACTGATTTCTTTCAATAATTGATTTTTCTCTCACTTTGAGCAGAAAT
>KZ348865.1:22223-33048 GCA_002352805.1 Teladorsagia circumcincta | reverse complement strand
GCGGCAGGAAGCTAAGATGAATCAGAAGTGCCCGAGCACATTTGGAAGCTTCTTTCCCGTCTACGGTATTTTGCACATTGCTCTTCCGAATACATTTTGTTTCGCTTCTGAAACTTGTCAGCAAATGCGTTTTCCTAAGGCCGTATGCGATAAGCCCTGAAAGCCTTCGGGGATATTATCTCCTATGCTCTTGGGGGCTGTTGCATACGGCTTCGAGGACACATCCCGCCGACCCTGGGGCTTGCTGCAAACGGCCTCTGAAACCGAATGTTCAGATGAGCACGGTTCCAGGCGATAGCGAAACGAAGAGTCAGCCGCCGATGAGTAATAGGTACCGTCCCTCTCGATCCTTTTTTTGCGAGGGACGAAGTGGGAAAACAAATCATTTTCGCTAAAACTGAACCTGTGGAGTAACTTTGTCCTGATGAAAAAAGTTAATTATGTCTGGCGGTTACGCCATTTACACCATTTTTACGCAAAATTTTTTCTAGTGCTCATTGCCCTTTCAACAATGTCGTTCTCACACCTTTTTGCTCTGCAGTAGCTGGTGTACCGCAAGTGTTCTTTTCTAACTTCTCCGTGATTTCTGTATTCAGAACTACTTTCTTCATTCTTGCACAACAACGATGAAATGCGATACTCGATGATGCGATAGGAAAGCGTTCGACAATGCATTCAATAAAAAAGAAGCAGTGGGCAGATAGCACCAAATTCATCACCCACACGTATATTTTATCGAAGTGAATCAGAAATGGGCAGCTTCACAATAACTTTTCAAAACTACAACAAAACGGTCTGAAAACGCTACTACGCTTTCGAAAAAGTGCGTACACGTATCGAATGATCACGGTGACTCGGACAGCAACTGCTCAATATCAGCGGTCATTCCGTTGGGAGACGTGGTTGGTGCGTACCTAAATAATAAACATTGCGAACAATGCAGCCATTCCCTTGCTTTTGCGGAGATCTTCTCACAAGGACCCATAGCTTGGCTCTCCCGACCAAACCAGGTGAGCTCTTTCTTGCGCCCTTTTTAATAGGAAGATTCACAATTGGAAATTTTGCAGTTAACCAGGTGCCAAGTGCAGTAAGGCCCAACTCTGGGATGGGTCTCCAAATTTCTGCCTCTCTACTCTGGCCGATGACGCTACTCTCGTTTCTTGTGCTAGATAACATTTAGGTCCTGTTGAGGCTCCGGGACAGCACAGTACTAAAAGCTACTCTCGTTGTCAAGAATAGGGAGAGATTCCAGCGATGCACCGTTTTGGGGAACCGTTCCCCTAGCTGGGGCTACTTGCTCCCGGCCCCAGATCGTAAAATCCTTAGTAACCAGTTCAAAAGAATGAAGGAGTTCCGCCTGTACCGAGCTATTGAAAATTATCACTCCAGGCGCAGTTCAGCAATAATCGCCTTCACAGGCAACAGAGAAGGGGTTACTGCTGAAAGTAAGCCGAATGGGCCCTCCAGCATCTTGAGTGGACATTACGAAAAGTAAGGCCATAAAAAGAAGGTTTACAAACAGTCTTCCCCGCGGACCCGTCGCGTCTCTGCCTACTCGCCTCCCTGTCGATGGCCCCTTCATCTTTGACCATAATAATGGTAAGTATTAGGTCGATAGTAACAAAAAGAACAAGAAAAATAGGCAATCAAGGAGCTTCTTTGGGGGTGATGAACACCTTCTGAGGCCGCGTTCATAGTTCGCGCTTGGGAGATTAGGAGGCGATAGGATATTAGAATATTAGTAGAGTAGGATACTGCGCTGACAATACCAGATACGTGTCGTTCAGAACCGCTGGAGAGAAGTATATCAGGCGTCCACAAGCGAATAGACCAACACGTATCTAATCTTGTCAGCGCATTACCTAATCCGCTGTCAATACATATCTTTTTCGTTGTCGCGTGTCATCCACAGGGTGAAAATAGCTTCTGGAAACGGCAACGGCTCTCTAAGGAGTTCCACCTGTTCTTTCACGCTTAACGCTTCGCGCCACCTGCGAGCCGTGTGTGCCCTCCGCGCATGCATTGACTCTCTACACTACTCTCGCACAGCAGAGAGCCATCGTTGAGGAATTCCTCGACCGTTATGCACCCTGCTATCCCAATCTACACAGTTGCGAACCATGAACGCGGCCTTAGAAGTAAGGATAGACGGCTCAGTGCTCCCATCGCTCGACAAAGTTACATCAGAAGAACAGCAATGAGCGGAAATAGGGATAAGTAAAAATGTCAACCATTTCAACACCAAAGCACTCTGCATGCAATTGAATATGCCACTAAATTAACTACTCATGATGCCTGCACACCCACCTTTTGACAACGTGTCCTTTTCGGTTGATTAGAAATTTAGTGAAGTTCCATTTGATCGCGTCAACTAACGTGCCTCCTTGCTCCTTTTTGAGGAATTGCCAAAATGGGTCGGCATCAACGCCGTTCACCTTCACCTGAAGTAGCAGTCACACTATTCTTGACGCTTGTATACACATAAAGACAACGTATTCAAATCTATTATCATATTCTAACGCCTTCATTCAAACAACACGTGAATCACACATTTCATAATTCAACTGCTACAAATTGAACTGTTGCCTCGAAGCGTGACCGGAATTTGCATGCCATCAGACTCCTACTCCTGACTCACAGCTCGTTTTTTTCGAGAGCATCTCTCTCCCCACTTCGCGATTTCTTTTCCTACGAGTTTTAAGGAGGAAAGTAGAAACTTGCTATAAAAGGTACTGCTTCGCATACACATGAACTACTATACTTGAAAGCTCATGTAGCGCCGATGGCTAACTCAGCTTTGAACGCCAGACTTGAAGCCTTGAAATTCCCTGTCCCCTTCCCCGAAAGGCTGAGCAATAGTCATGGACCCCTGGAAATTTGCCGCAGAACCCTATCCCCCTTATTCTTCGAAGGTATGAGAGGTGACAATCGAGATTCTTGGATTTACATGGCTACGTTATGAGCTCATCGTTCACTGGCCTTTGTCAAATTTTCCCGATCTCCAGATCTTCTCGCAACCGATTATAAGAACACGAAGCAATGCTGGCCCACCTAAGTGCACGCTCTGCTCACCTCTGGCACACGACCTCGTTTTGCAGCGACTATCCACATTTTTCTCAGTCTCTGGACTGCCGAAGTGGATCATTGGTTTTCATCCTGGTTCTGCCCACTTTGATGCACTGAGCGCTCAATTTGGTCTAGGCCCTCCCTACCCTCAACTCCCTCCTACAAGCGACTGAATTTCGTTCCTTCGCCAGCCTCTATCCACTTCTTTCCCGACCTCTGGGCTGTTGCGGAAATGTATCACAAGGTTTTGCAGGAAACTACGCAGTACAAACCCTACCAAGCATCGCGTTTAATCTCTTTCCTTTCCTGGACTCACCATACTTTTTCTTAATTTTCAGTATGAGTAAAAGAAAGATTGAGTAAGAAAAATTGTTCAGTATTATTGCTGTTGAGATTTCGTACTCACTCACTAATCATCAGAAGGGACTTAGATAGTAGAATGTGATAAAAATTTGAGAAATCCTTCACCGCTATAATCATAGTCAAACTTAGTGAAAGAAGTGTAGAAGGTCACAACTTACTTTTGCATATAAGTCAGGCTCGTAGTTGTACGCATCTTTGACAAATTTTATGATATCAAGCTCACATGCCGGCTCCTGAAAAGATCCTGACATTGTCACTGAACATTTTGGGCAAAAAGAAGAGATAAAGCAGTCGGCGGTGAACAATCCATCTTTGCTATGCGCCACCTATTTTAATTCCATTCAGAACCGTAGGGGTGGTTTGAATGCGATTTACCCATACAATGACCTGTTGAGACCAGGCTATATACATGTCAGTATTTTTATTTTATTCTAATGAATATAAGACCACTCAGTTGATTTCTGGGCAAGGAACGGTTTGAATGGCGATGGGGTGCGAACTGGGCCTTGAATCTCGGTTCGTGAGCGTATAAAGCAGCGCCACTTATCACTACAGCGCTTCCGCCCTCACCGAACAGATATTGCTACAGTAAAGACAAATTTGTTCAGCACGGGGCAATGAGGATGGCCACAGAAAGAGCAGTTCTGATAACGAATTGTTCATGAACTAATGAGAACAATTTGGCTTCAATGGATAGAAAAGAAGAAACAAAAAAGTCCAGCAGGACTACTGAAGATAGCGGGTCAATATGCTAGCAGAATCATTCATCGCAAGGAGTTCTGCTCCTCGACCTCCTTACGAAGTGCTACATGATAGGCATACCACTGTACGAAAATTATGACTTTTACTAGAATAGCTCCACTTGGCATGCGACTTTTGCCTTGGTTAAAAGAATAAAATGATAAAGCGGAGAAGGTGATCAAGACTTTTTGAATGTGCTACTCATTCCATTTCTATTCAGAACGGTAGAGGAATACGCTCTACAACAGCATTTGGAGACTATCACCGATTCATCACAAAAATGGTGGGCTATGGGCAAAATCCACCATTTTCGGGATAATTTACGTATGAGGATTTGCGGTCAAAAGCAGCAGTTAACAAGCATAAACCATCTCCAATGTTCACACCAAAGGCTATCCTCCAATACGACTAAGGTACTATAGCAAATGGATGAACATGGACGCACTGGTAGGTCTATGATGGTTCAGAACTCTATGGTGCAGTTAACATGCATTAGGGAGCTTGCTATTTCCAGGGGAGGGGTGAAAAGTTATGATCAGCAAGAGTCGAAGAAATGCAAACTTACTTAGTGGAGGGCAGACGGTTCCTAAGGGTACGGACCGACATGCAATTCGCATCGAAAGGTATGCCCTCAACAATCTAGAATGGCCTTCCCCACGGCGCTACTGGCCACCATCGACGCGGAACGCTCCCTCTAAGCATTTGACTGAGAGAGCGTCAGCGTTGGAGACCGCAGCACTGATCAGAGTCGGACCAATACGGAAACCAACGGGCAAGGGAGGGGTCCTGGTTCTCTGGTTCTAGGCCGTTTTCCTTTGTTTTTTCTTGTTTCGTGCATCACTGACCATCTTGAAATTAATTCCCGATGAGCTGCCTTTTCATCCCAAAATCCGCCTTCAAAACGAAATTGTTCGAGAGATGCTTTTCGTAGTTCATTTCTTCTGCGGGAGTATGAAAGCTATCGATTCCCTTCCGAAGTACAGGTACACTGTCACTGAAGCGATGTTATTTGTCACGAGATCTATCCGACGTTCAGGCTTTTGCAAGATGTGTGTCCAGCCGTTTGCTGTTGAGCCGGCAACGGGATGGCCAAGGCGATATTCAACTTTACAGGTCATGCAGCTGGGTAAAGGTAATTAAACCGGCACCTAGCCAGGAATAAAACCACAAAAACGACTGCTTCGGCTTGGTTAGCGGAAAAGCCTAAAAATGTTCTGGTTGAACTGGACTCTTTCTTTACCTTGAACCCGTCATATCACACATCCAGTTTTCCGCAATCTCACATCCTTTTTTACTCTCTATTTTTGTGAATTCTGATGAAACCATCAAGCACGTCTGATACGGCTGTTACGGCTGTCTCATGCCTCCTATATTTTTCACATGCCAGATACTGATTTAAAGCAACAGTCTCAGAACGAATTAGGCGTTAAGCGGTCGGTAACGAAGTTGTAGACAAAGAGTTGACTGGTGATAAAGGAAAAAAAGAAAGAAATCCGCCGGCGGAGACTGAACAGATTTCACCTGGTGGACGAGTTGTCTGAACTACTTGCTTCGCAGGATTTCAACCGCATTTGCTCTAATACAATTGGAGACATAGGCATCATATAAAAATAGAAATACAACAACCAAATGAAATGAGCAAGTAAAACCCATGAAAAAGACTCGGCAATGATTCGCAAATAGGCGTTCTCTGAAACCTTAGCGAACGCCCCTCCAAACGGCACTTTCATGGCTATTTTGCGGCTCTGGTCAAGGTCAGTTTTTTGGTTTGTGACAGTTTTTAGAGTCCCTATTAGGGCTAGCGCATCGATTCGACCCCATAGCATGGAAATTTTGGGACCCTGCTGAGACTGTTGCTTTAAGTCTCTCCAGATCTGCTGATATTGGTTCAGCTACGGAAGCGCTTGGGTACCAGACTATGGCCAACGACTCAGCTTGTAAAAACAAAACTTCATAAATCTACCTGTCCACCGAATTGATTGCAAGGAAAGGCAGCAACTCGAAGACCTTGGTCATAATACTTGTCCTGGAGTTCTTTTAGCTCGGTGTAGTGATTCTTAGTGTAGCCACACTTTGAAGCGACATTCACTACGATAACCACCTGTCCTCTGAAATAGGGTTATGTCACGAAGAACGACGTTGGAGTTGCTATTAACCGTTGGAACAACTACAGTAAAATCAGGAAAGATTGATGTCCAACAGACCATACTTGTATTTGCTGAGTGACACGTCATTTCCCTGCGCGTCTTTGACAGAGAATTCATAAATCGTTTTATGTTGTGACATGGCGTCAGCGTCAGCGTCGTCTGAGCTGAAATTTGGTATGGTGAGTGCAATCAGATCGAAGATGAAATCATTACGAAATTTCTAGTCACTAGTACAGTAAAAACAGACTTTTCAATGTAAATTGATTTTTTTTCATTATTACAAACGCTTGGTATGAATGATTGAAGGAGTCCTTCCCGGAAGAATCATGATCTTTTCACCCATAAATCGCTGGCTTAAGACTCATCGTCCACGATAGGAACGGAAAGAACCAAAAACTGCGTTTGTTCTGGTTAACAATTCGAAAAACCGGGAGACGGGTACGCGTTCCGATTCCCGCCGGAAATCTGTCTTAAATGCTAGCGACGGGAATTCGCTTTTTGGAATGAAGTCATTAGGAACTCTTTTGACCATTTGACTTACTGTGCTAACGTCCTACATTTACTGTATCATATTCTATCGATTGTTTTGTCTCCATTCTTCAAAATCAAAGGCTTTTACACGATTCTTTCATTGCGTAGCATGGTACGTAGGCGCTCCGGACGCACTTTTTTTCTTGCCCGCCTTTGGCCTCGAACTACTTTCAATTGTCCATGGACTGCGTTTTCTAACTCTGTTGTTGTCGTTTTCTAACTTAGGTTTTCTTCGGAAACCGAATGTTCTTGCGTGAAACTTTGTGCCTTGTCTCTAGTGATCACAGATGACACATTCATGTTGGGGAAAGAACGCAAGAAAGTTCCGGGAAGAATTCCTCAAACATAATTAGGGAAGCAATTCAAGAAATCTTGTCCCTGGGTCACCATGAGTGCTGAGACAGAAATCTTGCATATTTACACAGAAAAAGTTTGGTTATTGCGATTTCGTGATCACACAAAGAACCTCTGTGAGTCGCATGAGAATATCGCTTCATGCCCTCATATACGTGAATGCAGGAAAGGGATAGCATAGCGATTAGTAGTTTGGGCCTATGTGTACACCTTTGAAGGGCGCGAGTTCATTTCCTGCCGAGTCACCATCGTGAAAGCTAGAGGATAAAGCATTCGGCGTCGATAAGTCTTGCATGACCATGCTTGCGAACAGCAAAAATGGTTCAGTACCAGCGGCCAGCCCGGAATGACAGTTTTGCTGATGAACACCCCAGTTGTAAAAAAATTAAAAATAGTCGCAAAAGTACCAGTATTAAGCGGACACTGTGCCGGCGCCTAGTTAACGCTAGGGACTAGTGTGCTTTGACTTGGGGTGTACCTACTGTTGGCTCTGGGTCACTACAGGGCCCTAATACGCACTTGTGCAAGAATAACAAGGATCAATTTCTGCCACCCTTGCAGCACCACACTATTTAGTTGTCAACCACAGCGTAGTGCATGCCTTCGCTGACCGTAGCAATAGGGAGATGACAGCACTTCACTTTTGTGAGTCACTGTTTATTTACTATTATATTTACCGACAGCTCTAAGTGATACATGAGTACTGGCAACATAGTGCATTAGAGGTACTGGAAAGGAGACTTGATTGAATTTCACCTTCTTTTCAAATACTCATATTTTTGTTACAACAAGATCCTAATCTACTATATGTTCACCATTACGGGACGCAACATGTGCATAGCGATGTGGCAGATTTTGTGTTCTTGACGAGAATGCTGGTGGCTGTGAGTCAAAGAATTTGGAATACCACTTAAGGGTTACGAGTGATCCTTGAATTTTTCCTCGCGAAGGTAACGTTATGCGCACAAGCCAGATAGTAACCGAATGAGCTAAACAGAAAATGGGGTAGCACCTCCCATCTGAGTTCTATAACTTTCTACCAAGACACCCTCGAAAGATGCGATCGGCGGTTCGTCGAAAAGACAGCCTTTCGGCATTTTGGGGTCTCTGCCGAGTCGCCCAACTTCTGTATGAGAACCGTACACCTGGACGGTTATGTTGAATCCGCAAGCACTTGGAATCAATAGTGCTGGAATCCTTGGAAACCCTGTCAACAATAGAGCAAAACCTTTCTCTCACATTGGTCACCTTCTGGGTGTTTTTGAGGAGGTTCTCCGAGGACAGCCACTTGTGACATCTCATATAGTTGACATGCTGAATCCAGCAACCGTTACCAGTAATGGCATATTAGAAACTTCCTTCACGTGGAGATGCGGAAGCAATGTTGCATACAATGATCCTTGACTCTTCGTTCGAGTCACGCAAATGATGTGGTTCCTAACTTGGGACGTCCTCACGGTCGCCTAGATTGCTACGAAATTGGACACACTGGCTGCATCCAGGCGTCGTCGATAATTTGCGAGACTAGACTGGGCCTTTTTCCTAGGCAATGCGCAAAGTCCTATTGTCCACTACAGTCGGGAATCTAGAAAGAAATTATTCTTCAGAGGAATTCCTACCTAAAGAAAGCGGGCACTTGGACTACGTACCCTAGGTTAGGATATATTGACTTCTTTGTATACAGCGCAGATGTTGACGACAGTGTCGAAACATTGCTTTGGAACTTGTGAAAAGCAATAGTTTGCAGATGGCCCCAGTCAACTGAAGTCATTGCTGCTTGATACGTGTAGATGCGAGCTTATATAACCACCGGAGAAAAACTCCACTAACCTTCTACTTTCCTCACTGTGGGAATCTTTCTGCTCACCCTCCGACGAAATCTAGAAAAAAGTGAAAATTTCGAGCAAGACTGTTTCCTCAACCCATTTGAACGGAATGTCAGCGGATCCTGCGACTGCGCGGGACTAACGCTAGGAAGAAGAAGAGGAAGAAGATTTGAACGGAATTTCCTACGAGACGCCAATAATCAAGGTTACCTTTAATACATAATTATATTATGATGAGCATAATCGTTCATGTGCGTCCGTATGTCTGTCTGTGTGTCTGCCTGTCTGTCTATCTGACCAGGATTTCATAAATTTGCTCGTTTTGGTCTCAGAGCGCTCTGACACATGAGAACCTAGGGTACGAGAAGAAACGTTTGTGGTCTATGACGGAAAGTGATAAGAACGATACTCATAAGATCTGATAATGGAAGCCGGAGCGCAAGTGTCACCAGCTTTCTTACGCTCTTTGCGTTGAGAGTAGAATGCTTGCGCTCATACGCATTATAAAGGATGGGGCGCAACAGGGAGGTGGTAGCAACCGGTCATGATTGATAAGAAGTGATACCCGCCATTGGAATGCAAATGCCGCCGATAGCGTTACACCGTTTGCGCTTAACAGAATGTTTGTACTGTTATGTGAGGTGAGATGGGGACAGTAATGTCGGGTGATAGGAAGTGATAGGAGCTAATAACGACCGGTAAGAACTAATAAGGACCGATAAGATTCGTTCGAAAGAGTGGGTCACCAATTTTGTTGTGTTATTCGTCGGCGTAATACAAGTCCCACACAGGCATATATGTATAGTAGAAAAAATAGTATGGGGCCATACGCGATAGTTGACAACGGTGTCTACCGATAAGGACTGATAAGAGCAAGCAGCTAGAGGGCATGGTGAAAATCACACACTCGAAGCGAATGAAAAGTGCTACATTTTTAACACGTTGACGACAACGCGCGTTTGGGCCATTTTGGCCGCGTTGGACAGCAGCCATTTTGCTAGCGCGGCGGCCGCGGGACACATGCGTCCTGCGCTGTCTCTCGAGGCGCGTTTTTCGGAGCTCAGAATGAAAAAGACTTGTAACACGACATAACACACGTTCAATTCCCTTATTTTGTGTGACATTACAAAAAGTAAGTCATTAAGCAAAAAATTCACCTGAACGACGCTCATTAAGGCGAAAAAAATGATCGAAATTTGTAACATATGAAGAACTTTTTTGTGATGGACTAGTAAAAGCGAAGAAAAATGAAATGATAGAAGGAGTGGTTCAGGATTGACTACTGGACGATCTAATGCATGAGGAAAAACTGGCAACTAAGGAGCAAAAAAGCGGATAAGAATTAATATTTTGACGTGGTGTGACGATGCCTCACACAAGCAGCGTTGAACACCATGTGGCGAATGACTAGTTTGGACACATTCCACTTATTCTTATTACCAATTTGGTCCCCCGCCAACTGCCGGAACCTTGCCTCCCTGCGATACGCCTTCCACTGTACTCCTTTCCACCAATAACCCCAAAGTAGATGGGATGCGTGTGGAAACCGTACTTTTAGGGATTGGATTTCCTTCCCTCCTCCTCTTCCTCCCCCTCTTCTTCCCCTTCACTACCCTCTAGCTGCTACTGCAACACCAAGTAGAATGACTGAGAGTTTCCTCGAGTAGGTGTTTATATATAGCCCTTGAGGTGATATCAGAATCACGCCATGGCAAAACACTGACAGCGCAACTACTGCGAGTTACCCCGATTTGTTAGCGGTTTGTTTATTCCATGAGCTTCCTTATCACTTCATTC
>KZ348863.1:4817-19587 GCA_002352805.1 Teladorsagia circumcincta | reverse complement strand
CAAGGATATTCACAAGAGGATATAGGAAGAGAAGGTATACCAAACTTGTTATAAATACTACAGACACCCACACTACTAAAGCTCAAAATGTGTTGCAGTATTTATGGGACACCCTGCATTCAATGAGTCAGGTTTCATGTTGCATCGATTCTCGTCCTCTGAGCGAGACAAAGCGTGCGAATTTCCCACTACCCACCACATTTCCATGACGCTGATGGTCCAAACATCGATGATGGGCATAAAAATATGTAAAAACAAATAAATGGCTAATACAGATGTAGGTGTCGTAATATCCTTTGGAATGGGTGAGGGTCGCGAAAATTCGAAAATTTGCGCAACGCACAGTTGGCCCTGCTCCTAGGTGAAGCTGCGTTCCACGCGATATCAAACGAAGAGCTCAAGATATGAGCTGAGCTGGACGAGAGTGATACCATTGGATGTAGGCAGGATAAGGGAAGATATTGTTGTTCGGTATGAGCTGTAGAATGATAGTCAGAATGAAAATCGGACGATAATTATAACGGTATCCCATCAAGTACGCTGGTACTGCAACCTCCGTCGATGCAAACCTTCCGATTCGTAGATGGTGCTGTATTCCGGAGCTGGGCTCCTGCGCCTTATCACGTCGTGGATGGGACGCCACTGCGACTGAAGTGTCAACTATCGGCTCGGTAGTATCTTTACCAAATCTGCTGCGTAACTTTTCCGTTTGTCCACCTGTGATTCATCGAGACCACTCCCTTTGAAGGTTATGCCTCCTTCATAGTAGGTGCTTTCTACCTTCTTCAACAACCAATTTAACTTACCTGCTTTCAAGGGAAAAAGCACATGATTTCAGTTACCACCTAACCAGCCAGTGGTGGTATCACCCATTTGTTCGCGCGTTTTTCACTGAAAATCATCCACTTCCAAAAATGTATATCTTCCACTGACTTTCGTAGCACGACACCAATTCAATAAATGCGATTTCACCTAGAATCGCATAATATGACCCCCTTCTTTGCCGTTGTACTACAAATAGTTTGGGCAATTAACCCTGACCCATCTGCATATTTACATGCATTGTTGTTTTCCGGAAAGGCAAAACATGTGACTCCCAGCCTTTTCTCCTATCTATCCTCCGATTTTGTTCTATCCTTCGTTTGCTGGGTGAAGGTAAAGTAGTGGCACGTGGTGCTGTCCGGGCCAAGTCTTGGGCCGTCTGCCGTTCAGACCAACCGATGCTTCCATCCCTCCGTGGTCGCTTAATTTGTACCAGAATCGTGCGGGACTATAAACGCTAACTTGGGCCTGAACTAGCCCCGCAGGTCGTTGTACGGGCCTAATTTCTTCGAAATGCCTAACGACTCTGAATAGAAGTAAAACGCGTGGCGCATTCCAAAAAGGGACTAATCAGTGAAGAATGCTTCATGTTTCAATCTTTGTTCCACTTCTGTGATTGATACTCACTCAGTTGTTACCTTGCCATGTGTTCTTATGGATCACGTTGGCAACAAAAAATAATGAATTAATAAACTAATTATTACAAATTTGAATGTCTTAATATTGGGGTTAAAAAATATTGCAAAGAGACAAGCCTCCCTGTGTCTGTCGGACAAGTTCGTGTTGATATTTTATTTAATCTTTTCCAGTTTCCTACTTTTCCCAATAGTCGCTGAAAAAGACCACGCTCAGTTTGTCCAGTACAAACGGCTTGGGTTCCTTCGAACCTGCTCTTTCGATTGAAAGTTACCCCGATATCTCGTCCGCAAATCCCTCGATTCAGGTGGTTACGAACATTCGCCTATAGCTGGTTCCCGCGTAATCCACCAAGCATTATTCATACGGCTGATGTTTGTGTTCGTTTAGACAAGAGTCGCCTTGACCCGCGAGAAATTGATGAAAGACCCCCACGTTTTGAGCGGAAAAGTCGCTCCGAATTAGGTTGGCCGCGCTACATAGCAAATCGGCTCGTGGGATAACACTGAAAACATTCAAAGTTGTCGATCCCAAGAATGCGATTTCGATCGCCGTCGTTCCGCCCTCGTTTCGATGCTGATCCTGTTAGAATTAGCCGCCGTTTTGAAAGGAACACTTGAAATCATTTCAGGTTGAAAAACAGTTCGAGGAGGACAAGTTGAAGGAGGCACTCCGTCAAAAGCAAAGGTACCATCATGTTATTTCGCCGTGACACGGTCCCAAAACTTCTTTTAGGTGGGAAAAATGGCAAATGGAGTTTGTCGAATCGCAACAAAGAGCTCGCGAGTTCAAGGCCTATTGGGAGCGTCGTCGCCAAGATGATACGGATCTCTGGAGAGACAAAGTGAGTGAAGGTCCCTTCATTGCCGCTCGACGCTCGTACGGTGCTTGACCTCCTTGTAAGGTCAGACTCAATTGCTTACTCAGCAAACAGAGTCATTTAACTATGCCTACTTATACGAAGTGCAATTACTCCGATTACATTGATGATGCCGCCAATGTCAGGTTACTGTCCGGCAAAACTTAAATTTGAACCCAAAAAGGCAATAATACGCCTTTTTGGAAGGATCTCTGACAACAACTTCTTCCAGGACTTTGCTGACGCTGTGTACAAAATGAGCCGTGCCGGTTATAAGGGAGAGTACGGACACCACGAAGTTCCGGAGGAGGATAAGATTTATATGGAAGCTCTTCACAAACAAGTCACTGTCGGAGATTACGGTACGTGACGTCATTGCCGCAGCACTTTCTCTCGTTAAGTTAAGGGGGTGGCTTACAAAACAAGTACTCAAAGAAATAGTAGTAGGTAACAGTAATAGTAACAGAAATAGTAGTAGTAGTAACTCAAAGAAGCAGTAGTAATAGTAAATTTGTTCAAAATGGTTACCTGTCGTGGGCGGAAGTTGTGTAGGAGCAAGTGACGCCATTTCTCACTCGCACAGCTCAGAAGTCAAATCGTAGATCGGAATTTGTCGTGGCCAGCCTGGCCTCCCATTCCTTCGTTTTGGTACCAGACTTTCTAGAAGGATAAAAAAGTGACTTCTACAACAGCTGCCCCCCCCCCCCCCCGCAAATGATTGTGGAATCAACTCGAATTCAAAATACTTCCACCACGATTTTGAGTGAAAGTAGAATGCGTGGCGCATCCCAGGATAGGAGTCGTCAACGCTTATTTTTTATTCTTTACTTGGAAACATCAATTCAACAGCCAATAACCCTTTGTACCTCCCACTATGTAATTGGGAAGTTAAGACCCACCGCATTGGGATGATCTAATGTTTGCTCGAGCCATCGTGGATCTATCTGTTATAGGATTTCGGAGTTATTAGATCGAAAAGAAAGGACTATCCTCTACCAGGACACCAGGAAGAAGATCCTCCTGCTGAGCTCTCTTTTAACGGAAACAAAATCAAATTGTTAGAAAAATCAAAGTCTAACAAGGAGAGTCTTTCAGGTCATGGAGCGCTTCTCCAATATGGTTTCTTGCATGTTGTGGAGGCTCATGCGAGGAACCAGAAACCATGGTCCGTTTTTCCTGAACGCCTCATGGAACCTCAAAACAGTGGTGAAGAAGTGGTCCAAAGTTCAATCCTCCTTGGTGACAAATTTTTGCAATCTATGTTTGCGTCCCCAAATTGTCGCCAAATTACGAGGATGACATGTATCTCAACGTTGGCGCCATTTGGAGACAATTTGAAGGCACCAACATGTATTGCAAAAATTAGTCATCACGGAGGATCGTACTTTCGACCATCTCTTCTCCACTATTTTCACCCTCCTAGAAGCCTTCACGAAAAACGGACCATGATTTTGTGTTACTCGCCTGAGTCCCTACAAAATGTAGGAAACAATTTTGGAAAAGCGCTCCATGTTCTGAAAGACCTCCCTTATAAGGAGTTAACGAAAAACTCAACTTGGTAATTGTAATTTGATCCATGATGCAGTGACATTCCTCAAAGTAATGACAACTGTATTCTATTTTGGAAAACGAGAAAAGCATTGAGGGTAGACCACACACCATCAGTGACGACAGCCAAAGAAGATTAAACTTTTTTATTCTTGCCGTCGTCACTTGTGGTGTGTGGTCTGTACTCAACGCTTTTCTCGTTTTCCGAAATAGAAACTGATATCACCGCGCGCAAGACCTTAGAAGCTTTTTGGATTGCCGCCAAGGACCTCAAAATTAATAGAAAAGAGGAATGTGTGGCCATAACCCGTGACCTCGCGCCATTTCTCGGCCTCTGTAACTTCTGACCTACAGTGAGGTCGTAGAGGTGGAGGTAGTAATGCTCAGTGTACTTACATTCAAGTTCTAGTGGTGGTCTCTCTCACTCCTCGGCGACAGACATCAAGGTGAGCTGGTAACGCTCTTCGCATTGACCGATACCGACTGAGGGTCTTCTAGTCTATTGGAAGTGTCCTCAGGATTGTTAGAAGCTCTAGGGATCGATCTCAAAGTTCTCGACTTTTTCAGGCTCTGAAGAAGGCGAAGAAAGCCGAAACGTCAGCCTTATTAAGTACTACTATCTTGGAGAGGCTTCAATAAACAATAATACTGAATCTTCAATGCCAAGATTAAAAGAAAGTCGATCGTGGACAAGAGTACTTGTTTATTCAGCCATTTGTTGATTAAATGATATTTGTGCACGGAGGGCGCACGAACAGAACCAAAGCACGGGACTAAAATACAGTAGCAAGGAATGATTATCGAAATATAAGGCTTTCAAAACACTGAGATGGAATTATTTTCGACAGTCGCTCGGTCGGGTATCACAAAGGAGCCTCAAAACCCTTCGTCCATTCGGGAATCAAAGCTGCAGCTGCACCACTTGGGCAAGTGTTGTAACCCATGAGCCTAGGGAAAGCGGGAGCAAAGCTGCCAGGGAGCGGATCTCCTTCCCTTCAGCTTTGTCACCGCTTACACCACCGGAGGACCGCTCCCCCTAAGCTCGTGGTCATATTTCAAAGCTCACCATAGCTTATCAGCGCTTTCAACCCCGTTGCCAGCTCTGTTGGATAAGCGGGGGCAAATCCTACTTGAGTGTTGAAGGTGTTAGATGTGTTTGATCGTCAACATGCTTGAAGTTCACACTTAGCATTTCGCATGTCTCCTTTTAGGCCAAAAATTACTCCTTCAGCTTTAATGAATCTCCTGGCGTGCTCATGAATCTCTGCGAATAAATCAATCACCTCCTCAAACTTCCTTAAATCCTTCGGGGAAATCTGGGAAATTGTCGTGTCTGGGAAGGAACACCATACAACCAACTTAATGTGGATATGGCGAGGGGGGGTGTCTGAATTTCGTTGAAAATGGAGTAGGGTTGCACATCTCGTTATCTTATCCTAAGTTCCCATTAGGGCTCTCCATCCAAGGAATAAGATAATGTGTGAACGGCCACCGTGGTCTCGATGCTTTCCCACACCACCCCACCACCACCATCAGTTTAAGGGCGATGTCAGATTTCGGAGAAACCTGGGAAATTGTGTGGCCGTGAAGGCACAGTCTTGCCTCTTCTCTTTTAAATAGCGTCAATGGACAGTAAACACAGTTTGAAATTGGCGGGGATTTCTTTGAACGTTGGGTCCCGCCACTACTGAGTCGCTGGTACACAGTTCTCGACTGGCTGGTACAAAGTTCGATTCGCTGGCGCAACGCTTGTATCCAGCGATTCGCAAAGTCTGACATCTCCCTAAGAAGGCTCCCCTAATGAATACGATATCCCTTCTTCGAACCTCACCCTCACCATCATGGCTGTTTCTATAGTATTTGATTCTGAGACCAGTGGACGAATCCAGACCCGCTTCCTTCAAAATGGCCATCGAGAGGGATGCGGGAGGGGGAGGTAAATTGGTAGCATGAAGTGCCAAATTCATCCAATTTTGCCTAATTCTCACTACAGCCAGAACATCCACCAAATTCGTCAAAAAAAACCGCCCAAATTGGTAAATTAAATTGGTAGCAACCCCCTCGATCGAGTAGTGCGAACGGACGGCTGATGTTGCCCCGAACATCATTTTCACCTGATATCGGTAGAAGGTCTCACATGCCGTACTGCAAGCTAGCCTAAGTTCACTTGTTTTCTGCCTGAAAGTGGTAAACCATCCCAAAAAAATTTTTTGATAGTTGATGTAGCAGTGCTTCCAACCCTTTTAATCCTCTTGCTTGTTTTCCTTTATGGGATTCCTCATACGTAATCCGTTGATCCTTGTGTACACTTTCAAGCGCGTTGAAATAAATAAATAAATAAGTGGAAAAATAGAACCAGGATTTCTCCGAGTGGCCGAAGAATCCTGAGGCGATCCACTAGCAGCGTCTCATTTCCTTATTGGATAGATTATCATGATGAAAATCCTAAAAATCGTTCCAAAGCTCATTTCCACTTAGTGAAATTTTATCCCCTGATGATTTTGGATCTCCCGATCTTGAAACTTCGGCAATTAATCTCAGCTCAGGAACACAACGAATCAAGGCAATGAAATGAGCTTAACTGTTCCTCGCTGCGGATCTCCAGGCCTGCAACATTCCTGAAATAAAACTGCAATCCCTTCAAGGTGGGAGTGTCGATCGCCTGAGCGTCCTTAATTTGTGACTCTGTTCAATTAGTGAAGGATAAGAGATCTCAAATGGGAGGAAAGGTTTGATGTTGATTTGAAGAAAAGGAATACCCGCTCTCTCTAAAGTTCTTCGATTAGAGTGGCCAGGGATGATCGCCATTGTTAGGAAATATTTTACTAGCAGGAAAAGTGTTAGTTCATTGGAAAGGAACCACCTCAAACGTGGAGAAGCTTGCACCAACCACTAACTGCAAAGATCCGCAAAATACGTCACGATTAGGGCGTGGGCCAAGAGTTCATCCCCTGTGCGTCGTTGTTCTTCGCTATTCGAGTCTAATCCGATGCTAAATGGGACTACCCCTACCGTATTCTCTTTGAGTTTTCTTAAGGGCAAGACAGACTAAAATCTGATTTACTTGCAGCTCCCGAAGGAAGGCTTCATCTCTTTGGACGATTAAATGTTCAGGCAGTTTTGGAAGTGACGTAGTGATGCGACGTAAGCGGATTTGAGCGCTGCTAAATATCAAAGTTTAGATGGCAACGAATCGCTCAAATGTGCTGGTGAATGGAAGAAACTGGCTGGAAAAAGCAAAATCGACGCTCAACGGGAGTACATCCACCATACTAACAAGATGCTCACTCGTTATGGATGGAATCCGCCAGACCGTCGATTTTGATTAAAAAATTGTAAAAGTGTTTGATTATAGCATCATTCGCCCACATAGTATACATACAGCGTGGCCCCAGATTACGGTGACAAGACCTGCCGCTGGTAAGTTTGGAGCTAAATCAAGATATTTTCGAGTGCAAGTTATAGAGCTCCAGAAACCCTCACATGTTGAAGGCTCATAAGCGCGGGAAGGCCTTCTTTTTAACTGCCAGCCTGGGATGAACTCGCCGTTTTCCCACTAAAAGTAAGCATATTTTCTGTTCATCAAGCTTTTAAGTATACGGGTTTTATTTCCGAATCTCATTTTTTATCTGCGTCGATTTTCCATGATCAGCTCATTTTTACCGCAATTTGAGGCCACCCTGTACAACCACTTCCTCATGGGAATCGTGCACGGAAATGCGAGCTCCCGTCCCCCTGAAAAGGAGGTAGGCAAACCAGCCCGTTCGGCGTTTCCGCATGCTGAAAGTTGGGGAAGAGATGGCGTCCCCGACGATCGGCGGACTACTTTAACTTGGTCTTTCAAACCGCCTCAACTTGATGCTTACCTCAGGACTAAGCCTTGGAGAGAGAACAAACCTGCGAGAGAACGCATATCCGACCTCTTTTTGAGGCTTAGTCCTGAGGTAAGCAAACCAGCCATTTTGGCCGAGCTTAGACGTAGCTGCACCCCGTGCGTCATCACCCTCCTACCGTACCGATCGAGGTCAAGTAGTCCGTCGACCACGGAGACCGTATCCTCTCCCCAACATTCAGCGGTCACCATCCTAGCGAAACGCCAAACGGGCTGGTTTGCTTTCCTCCTTGGAAAGCTGGTACTTTGAGTCTCGCGAACCATGATGAAAACCAGTAGCGGAACATTAGACGTTAGCCTCAATAATACTGACCGGCAGCCAGGCCCGTGTTCACTGGAGACTTCACGACACAATTGACGACGATCTCCACAAAATGTAATAGTTTCTGCAACGAAATGATTAGCCGGTTGCTGTCGTATTCTACCGATGGTCACTTACCCTACAACTATCATTCATCAACCATCAACCACTACAGATACTAGTTATCAGATTTACTTCAAGGTCAATTGTGTTGTGGAGTCAGTAGTGCAGAGCCATGGATACAAGAGGCGAATAGATAAGCAATAAGCAAAATGTGCTCTCACTATAAAGCTGTCACAACTGAGGTCAACCGCCCGTAGCGTTCACACTTTTCCAAAGTTTTGCGCCTTCACCCCCACCTAATTGGCGAGAGATTACGATGAGATTGGTTGGATATTAAGTGGAAGTGTGGATGCTGAGTAATGCGACAATAGCGGAAAGAAGCAGAAAAATCCACCTACAACACGCAAAAGCCTGGCCTCTTTGAATGCTCGTTGACCACCGACATAGGACGATCTAGCAACCTAGTAAGGACTCGTTTGCACGTGTTAACTTGAGAGCCATCATTACACCATCAGATATCATGCTTTGTGATAACGTTCTCCACACAAAAGTTATATGATACGGCCGCTCAAAGTGAAAACCTCCAAAATGATATCCAAAATGATAATTGGGCGATGTTGCCGCTGGCAACTACTGATAGGTGGAGCTCAGGGAGGATTGACAAGCCCAGCATTCTGCAACTAGTGCACCTAGGGCCACGAAAAGAACACATATCGCATCCTCTGGCCCCTGACCACTGCTTTCACTGGCATGGAAGTAAATGCATTAGTGGAAGCGGTGGTCAGGGGCCAGAGGATGCGATAAGTGTTCTTTTCGCGGCCCAAGGTGCGCCAGTTGCAGAACGCTGGGCTTGCCAATCCTCCCTGAGCTCCGCCTGCGCCTGAGCTCCACCTATCAGTAATGGCCAGCAGCAACATCATTCGATTATCATTTCAAAAGGGCATCTCACTTCGAGCGGCCGTATCACATAACTTTTGTGTGGGAAACGTTATCACAATGCATGGTGATTGCTGGCATTTGATGGCTATCAGGTTAACACGTGCAAATGGCTCCTCTCTAGGTTGCTAGATCGTCCTATGTCGGTGGTCAATGGGCAAGCAAAAAGTCCTTATTTTGCGTGCTCTAGATGGATTTTTCTGCATCTTTTCGCTATTGTTGCATTACTCAGCATCCCACTTTCACTGTAAGTCCAACCCGTGACTTCTCGCTTTAAGGGAGTCTCAGTGCGACCCTCCCACCACCATCAATTTTAGGAGGCTCCCCCTATATGAGCCCCCTTCCTCGTGCCCCAACCGCTACCCTCGCCGACGTGGCTGTTTCTACGGTATTTGATTCTGACGATAAGAGTAGTCGACACAGCCAACCCCGCCCACTCTCTCTTCGAAATGCAAAAGGGTCATCGAATGGGGTAGGGGCAAGTAAAATGATGAACCATTTGCCGTTGATCAACCCCTTTTTTCTAGTTCCATTAGTGAATTAGCAGTGGCAATTTGATTGCGATGTGGCTTAGCGGGGACCAGCCGATGTGCAAGTCTGTGTTTTAATCCTCCCAGGCAAGCCTGGTACCAATTTACCGACACCGGAGGGATGCAAAGCTCGGTTGTCCCGAACGACGCACGATTTAAGTAGGATTTGATCCCCGGACCGCACGCGTGGTAAGTGCTTAACATACCACTATGCCACCTCCACCCCGTGAGCCAAGTTGGTGTGACGAATTTATTGAAAACCCTCAGGACTCCGTTTTCACGATCTTGAGGTCCTCGTCCTCACGTTTCGCAAGGGCAATTCAAAATAGGTGACCTTCGTCAACCTCAGACGCGACCCCCCTTCTTCCCAAAATCACATGCGACTACTCGTTTGAAAAATGCGAACGGAACCCTGGTGGAGTGAAAAATGCGAACGGAACCCTGGTGGAACTGTTGGCGATGGGAATAACACGTGTAATCGTGTTAAACACGTGAACGTGAACGCATTTTACGTCAAATCCGCAAACCTTACACATGGCTATACTCATTCTACCTCATTGCAAACCTACTGGTTCCGCCCCTTCTATTAGCAGCTTTTTAGGAGATAAGCTTTTCAGAGGCTTTTTCTCTCCGGAAATTAATTTTTTGCAGCTCGTCACTTTGCATATAGTCTCCTATGACCACACAAAACACAATTATGCCGGGAAAGAAGGAGCGAAATTTCCGTGCACGGTGCCTTTAACCCCAGCCCAATCATGTTTTACCTATACCTCGCCACTGCTGTGTTTTTCTTCGGTACACAATTTGAATGCATAAAACTATTTACTTCGCTCAGTCAAACAGTCACAATCAGCGCGCAAAGTAACAAAGCAATAAACAGTAGAATTAAGGAGTACCTAATTCGTCGTACATTTAAATACAAATTCACACATCGCAGTCAAAGCGATTGCACATTGAACACTATGATTGCACATCGAATAACCTGTAGAAGAGGGAAAACGTATGTGTAGCACACATGGGACGATAGATAGATAGACTAATAGGAACTAACTGGGACCAAGAGCTAACCAGTCTAACCAAAAAATAATGAAGTTGAAACAATGAGTCCCCGGCTAGTGACGGGGACGGAACGGACAGACAGTACGGGGCATTTGACCAGTAGCCCGAACGACCACATGAAAAAACGAATTAAATACAGAAAAGGAATGCTGTGCGTAACATGAGAGGAATAGACGCGAATCAAACACAAAAAAAAGAAACCGTGGGGGTCAACATGGATTGCTGCCTCGTTCGACTATGGAAGAACCACTGGGCGGCAACGCACAGAGGAAACCCGGGGAAGTACCCGATTATGGATATGCAAACTCGTCGAGTTGTGTTACTATTGTAATTGTAAGTATTCGGGAAGAAATTTATTGAAGAATTTGTCATCGAAATATGAAGGATCTGAAAAGAATGAAATATAAGGCTGATCATGGAGAAATGTAAAGTGATATCGACCTACCTAAGACGGAAGGTCGACCATGTTCCAGTCGTCTCCGAGCACCTCGCGCCATTCGCCGAACAGAAGCGGATGATACTGGGCCAAATTCGGAAACCTGTTGAAAAACTGGCATCAGATCGAGTCCAATAGGGGCTGCTCTTGAAAAACTCACCTCTTTCATCACTCCGTTGAACTCTTTCTCAAGCGAATCGCTAGATACATAGTCGGGGCTACCTCTGTACGCGTGCAAGCCCAACAGAAAATTACACAACACTTCACCTAAACGATTTGAGCATTTCGTCAATTAGGTAACAGACACTATATACGCTCCCAAGCTTTTTCCTTGCCGGATTTCGCCAGAAGTTTGGGCCCTCATTCCGATGAGGTGTGGGGGAGGGGACATTCAAGTGACTGAGCCACTTACACTGCTCGGAACTGAACCTCAAGGAGGGAAAGGGATTTTAAGGAAGGATGTGAGCAATTGAGGTCCCCCCCGGTGTTTCACCTTTCTCCTAGTCCCCTAGGCTTAGTCCTGGTATCATCTACTAGCGCTCCTTGAACGCCCTGTTAATATCCCCTCCCCAAGGCCATGAACGTCAAAATTTGTTTCTACAAAAATCTGATCCAGAAAACACAAATTTTACTGGCGGCAGAGGGTTTGAGTATTATTTGCGGTTTCTGGGCCACATTCCTGAGCAAATTCTAGCCAAGTCTACCTTTGAGGCAACGTGACCCAAGAAAATCCTGCCTTTTCACGTGGTTCAAGGCAGTGAAGGGTAACAAGTAAACAAAAATCATTCCAAGCATTGAAAGATAGTTGATAGAAACTCACTGTACGTTTTTGTCTCCACTGGAGGAAAATGTAGAAATTTTTGTAGTTTTGCTTCTATCAGCCATTGAATATCGTTCGAAGCCAGACATCGTGGAATTCTAGTTTCTGAAAATTGTTCAAGTGAAAATAGGGTAAGTGAAGTTTTTTTTTCAATTCAGCCGAGTAAGGGCCTGGCCTGAGGCGTTCTTAACACTTTAGGACTCCTGCATTGTGGAGGAGGTAACCATTTTCTGACGGTAAACTATCAATGCAGCGTAGTTTGGATCACGGTGGGGACGAATTGGATTTGCCGGGGGAGGTTGTATTCAGCCTTTTACGGAGAGCAGGGTCTTTCAGATGAACCGGGACTGGGTCAGGATGCAGGGCTTTTCGCAGGAAGATTCAACAAATTTCTTATTACGAAAGTTTCTCTATAGGTGGATTTGGATTTTGTTCAGTTAGATTGCGCTATATACCCTCACTCTGTCGTCTCCTTTCCCGCTCCCCCCATTTTCCATTTGATCGAAATTTTTGGGGCAAAGCCAGGAATTCTTACGGAGTTTCAGGTAGAAAGGAAATACAAGATGGAAGCAGAAATAGTGAAGATTGAGTAAGGTTATGGAGAACATAGTTCAGAGGTTCTCAAACGACGAGTTGGGGGAACGGTAGAATTTCCTTGAGCGAACTCCAAAAAATGCATAGTGGTACAATACTAAAACATAGGACTACAGTGCGCACAGTTATGATAACCACGAAGAATGGCGTAGGCAACCTAATGATGGGCTAACCACGCACACGGTGCACGGATCTGACCTCGGTTCAGGTGAATCTCAGGCCGGACAAGCCTTTCAGCCCTCCGTGCCGAAAAAGGTGGTACCGGACAACTCTCAGACGGTAAAACAGTAAATATATGTACAGTGGAAAGTGGTGATGCCGCTTATAAATTCAAAGTTGAACCGAATCTTACGGTGCAATGATCGCATTATTACGCTCAGATAAGGTTACAGTGGTGAAGTCCTTGTGCCAAATTCTTCTGCACATTGGCTGACGCCGCAAGTCGCGCATAGGCCTCTAAGGTTCCGAAGGGAATCGAGTGCAAGAATAATCTCGAGAAGTATTGCGCCAAGCATTTTATTATATTTACATTGGACTAACAAAAGCCCAATACTCTATCATTTCAATAGAGAATGTAATTTTGAAAATAATGGTAATGCATCATAAAAGCTCTCCTTCCTTCACACATCGGTGATTGTACCCCACCTTCCCCCGCCCCCCCCCCTTGGAACGGCAAACTTCACAAACGTCATGCATTACAGCACTCCCAGTAGAAGTTCTCAATATGGATGACAATGAGGAGAAGGGTGAACCAACATACTTCATCGTGGGTTCCTCGGCATGTAGGAGAGTGACCACATTTGGCTTTCGTGAAAAGGGTTTTTCTGTATTCGGTTGTATTGACACAGAATTTAGCGGTTTTGGAGAAGGTTCAGAACTTCTCCAACCACGGCAGACTTTTTTGAGAGAAGTGAGGTGTACTTCTAGGTGAGATGGAAGAAAAGTTTTCTTGAATGGTTGGTGGCATTCTGGGAGATTTTTTAGGCTGCTAAATTTCCTTGAAATAGAGGCCGTTTTCAGGATGTTTTGAAATAAACCACGATTCTCGCTAACATTCAGCAAACTAGTTTTCAATAAAGACTGATTCAAAAAAATGCCAAGTTAAGTGTACTCACGTTTTAAAATTCGCTTTGCGGTCTTAATTCGCTGCTTCGGGCTATTGTTCAAATGATCTGAATAGGTATAGTTGAGGAAAAAAGGATTTAAATCAGGAAAGCGAAAGGCGTTTCCGCAATGAGAAACTCTAGAACCACAGCGAATCCTCACTTACTGCTGGACGCCATTTGATCGGAATTGTTATGGATCGGCACGATCTCACTCATCAACCACACGAACAGGCAGAATTTCGATGTTCCTACTGTAACACAAGAATCACATATTACTGAAGAATAAGTTTTTAAGTCATGGTTGGGTATATTGGTGTGATATATTGTTCGAAAATTAGACAAGAAGTGCGATGAAACAAAGAGAAAATAGAAGTTTTCCTCACGAGGAGCGAGAAAGGACGTCGTACGCGAGAGGGCGTAAACACCACGAATTCTGTGATTGATAGGAATGGCAGCGATCGCAGCAGTCGAGCGAATGCATCAGCTCCCTTATTGCGCATTTTCAAGTCGTGACAGCACCATCACCTCTGTGATTATCGGTCCTACCACCTCATTTTAGCCGTGATTTTTTAAGGATCTTATCATAACCGGTGCCTATAAGGCCTCTATTTCGTAGAGGCTGATACTGTGAAATCGTATATTGGGGGCATGAGAGATCACTAGAGGGTCACTTCCCAAAAAGTTATGACCTGGGTGGAAAATGATTGACATGAACGGCGTGAAATATGTTATGTAGTTCTATTTGTGGCCCTCAAACTTGTAGGCCCGTACGGGTTCCTTCTACCGTAATCCCGTCGAGTCAAGGTTTTTTCAATACACTCAAATAGCTAAGAAAATATGAAATAATATGAGCATGGACAGCATTCTGATCTAGTCTAATGAAAAAAATACATGCGGTGCAACAATACTACCGAATAACAATACTAACAAGACTACTGTGCAAACTGAATCGTCGAATAGAAGCCGAAAAAAATCTAATCCAAATTTTTGTGTTTGTTTGTAGTTAGGTTGGGATGAAATGTTGCCCCGTAGCGCAACTTGTTGCGCACTTTCTCGTAGACAAGAAGTGCGTGTTCGTGTCCCGTCTGGGGCGAAAGTTTTGTTCACAACTCAACATTCTTGTAAAACTTTCAATTCTAGTTTTTTTTTATAAATCCGGCGAGCTCAC